>OZ022424.1:3689953-3846555 GCA_963989365.1 Rhimphoctona megacephalus
GCATCGTCGAGGACGTGAGGCTCGCAGAATTCGAACACGGCGTAAGGGTGCCTCGAACGAACTTTTAAATCTTGCAAACGTATCCATAGTGTCCGACGATGCAAGGCGAAAATTTGATCTGTTACTTAACGAAAATAACCTGGTGCATCAATGGATGCGTCTGGATAAGCGCTTCGTCGAGGACGTGAGCCTCGGAGAGTTCGAACTCGGCGTAAGGGTGCCTCGAACGAACTTTCAAATCTTGCAAACGTATCCAGAGTGTCCGACGATGCCAGGTGAAAATTTGGCATGTTACATAGCCAAAACAACCTGGTGCATCGATGGATGCGTCTGGATAAGCGCATCGTCGAGGAAATGAGCCTCGCTGAGTTCGAACTCGGCGTAAGGGTGCCTCGAACGAACTTTTAAATCTTCCAAACGTGCCCAGAGTGTCCGACGATGCAAGACGAAAATTTGGTCCGTTGCTTAGCCAAAACGACCTGGTGCATCGATGGATGCGTCTGGATAAGCGCATCGTCGAGGAAGTAAACCTCGCAGAGTTCGAACTCGGCATAAGGGTGCCTCGAACGAACTTTAAAATCTTGCAAACGTATCCAGAGTGTCCGACGATGCCAGGTGAAAATTTGGCCTGTTACTTTGCCAAAACAACCTGGTGCATCGATGGATGCGTCTGAATAAGCGCATCGTCGAGGAAGTGAACCTCGCAGAATTCGAACTCGGCGTAAGGGTATCTCGAACGAACTTTTAAATCTTGCAAACGTATGCAGAGTGTCCGACGATGCAAGGCGAAATTTAGGACTGTTACTTAGCCAGAACAACCTGGTGCATCGATGGATGCGTCTGAATAATCGCATCGTCGTAGAAGTGAGCCTCGCAGAATTCGAACTCGGCGTAAGGGTGCCCCGAACGAACTTTTACATCTTGCAAACGTATACAGAGTGTCCGACGATGCAAGGCGAAAATTTGGCCTGTTACTTAACCAAAATAACCTGGTGCATCGATGGATGCGTCTGGATAAGCGCATTGTCGAGGAAGTAAGCCACGCAGAATTCGAACTCGGCGTAAGGGTGCCTCGAACGAACTTTTAAGTCTTGCAAACGTATCCAGAGTGTCCGACGATGCAAGGCGAAAATTTGGCCTTTTACTTAGCTAAAACAACCTGGTGCATCGATGGATGCGTCTGGATAAGCGCATCGTCGAGGAAGTAAACCTCGCAGAGTTCGAACTCGGCGTAAGGGTGCCTCGAATGAACTTTTAAATCTTGCAAACGTATCCAGAGTGTCCGACGATGCAAGGCGAAAATTTGGCCTGTTACTTAACCAAAATAACCTGGTGCATCGATGGATGCGTCTGGATAAGCGCATCGTCGAGGAAGTGAGCCTCGCAGAGTTCGAACTCGGCGTAAGGGTCCCTCGAACGAACTTTTAAATCTTGCAAACGTATCCAGAGTGTCCGACGATGCCAGGTGAAAATTTGGCCTGTTACATAGCCAAAACAATCTGGTGCATCGATGGATGCGTCTGGATAAGGACCATTACTTTCAATGATGGGTTCATTTTTTTCGGGAAAACGGAAGTCGTGTCATTTCCTCGACCACAATACGAGCGTGTTAAGTGCTCATAGAAAAAATTTAAAGATTTAAACAATCGAATAAACTGATATGAGATGCTCGATTTATTCTTAGTAACCCTGTCATCCAAAATGACAGGATACGTCCGAGGGCTTGTTATAAAATACGATAAAGACATATCAAATGTCCCAGAAATTTTCGGTCGTTTGGTTGTTGCTTTATCCAAAGTTTTTAATGAAGAAGGGGACCCTCGCAACATAAATTCGCGACAACTGAACGATATTTCGAAGTTTATTTACTCCAAACCCCAATCGTACAAAAGGCGCGATTATCTCCGGAAATTTATCATACGGAATCGGTGTATTTTGGATAATTTCACGAAGAAAAAACAAATTCAATGGCATAGAGTGGCCAATTGCGAATAGTGAGTGAATATTTCATTTTTAAATTACTCAACTAACGCAGAGAGCGAAAGAGAGCGAGAGCGAGACCGAGAGAGAGAGAGAGAAAGATTTCCATAACATTGAAAAATCGATTCCATGTGCTGCTCGCTCTTGTTATTTTAAAATGAATTTTTCTTCATAGCGTATCTTTTTTCGAAATTGGAGTGGCAGCCCGAATTGAGCTACTGTCCATGATGGAGGCCTCGATTGAGAGTATTGGGTAACTACTCCAGAATAATTTATTTCACAATTAATTTCATTTTATTAAATTCACTTAATACAAACAGTATAAAAAAAAAAGTTGATCATTTAGTTTTATTAAACAAATGTAATAATTACTCTTTATAATTTGTTGCAGTGACAATGCAGGACCTTCTAAATCAGGAGAAAGTTACGAAATAGTAGAAGAGCGAGCGAAGGTAAATTTATTGGTTCAGTTATACGAATTATGTCAGTACAACATACGATTCGCAATAAATTCAAAATGAATGAAATTTATAATCTTTTGTTACAGAATTCTGAGCCCATGGACAGAGGCAATTTGGAAGTGGATGAAGGAAATTTTTTTGGTTTCGTGCGCTCAAAAAGAAAGCGTAAAACCGAATTAGAACGTTTGAAAATATGATTGAAATCTTTAAAAATAAAAAAAAATACCGATCCTGTTTTACCGTGCTTAGCTACTTCTGCATTTATTTGACAACGTTTCCTTTCTTTGAATTGAAAGACATAGTCTTCACCGTTGACTTCGTCCTCGTCCTCGTCGTCGACCTTACCCTCGTCTTTGTCTTCGTCTTCATCCTCGTCCTTGTAGTCGGCCTTACTCTCGTTTTTGTCTGCGTCATAGTTTTACCCTCGTTTTCGTCTTCGTCTTCGTCCTCACCCATACTTCAAACCTAACGCGCTTCAAAGGACGAAAGTGTTAATAAAAAGCTACATCCTTTTAGTGGGCTATGATAAAAAATATAATTCCAAGAAATATTCGGCTCGATGTATTTATTTTTCTATTGAATTAATTGATAACAATAACGGTTTATCAAGTAAACTATGTTAGCTTACATAAGTTTACACTAGATCAGACTGCAATCGAGATTAAATTGAAACTGTAATAGGGTACAGCAAAAAAACGGTGTGATTGTATCGACCAATTAATCGGGAGGCCACGATTATCACCAGGATAACAATAAACGGCCATTGGAAAAGACACGAGTGCAGAAGAGGAGGTTGTAAATCGTCACAGCGGCATCAAAATACCAAGAAAAACGAAATGCTTGCAGGAATTATTGCTCAATATTGGATCCATGATCCGTTGCCCTCAATGATACACCGCATCCTGTCTGGCATCGAGTTGACTAACTTCAGGCAAAGATCTGGTCTTGCCTGAATATTTTGCCAAACCCGATGGACGTGTGCCACGAGAGCATCCCGGTTCCTGTCCCGTCCGGATTCCCATTCTCGGACTGTGACACCTATTGTAATCAATGAATGTTAATGAATTAAGGATATGCAATATACGTCAAGTTAAAGCTTTCCTACAAAAGTTATGAAGTAAATACAATGGAATGCTATGATAGCATACTCCACAAGTTTTCGGTACGGTTTAAATCCGGAGATTTGCTTGGCCAATTCATTAGGTGAATGCCTGGGTGTGAGTTAAACCAAGCCATCGTCTCCCGAGATGTATGTACCGCACAATTATCGTGCATAAAATTAATGTGCGGATACTGATCGACGGGAAAGCGAGCTCGGGCGGAAGGGAGCAGCATATTTTCTACAATTTCGACGTAGTCCCTCGAATTCATCCTCGGTGGGATTTCGCAAATAGCCATAGGTCGACTTGCAGACATACAGCCCCAAAACCCAACGGCGATTCGACCGCTCCACTGCTTCTCGACCACATACCGTCGATCCAGTTGAAATTCTCTAGCCGTTGGTTGATAGACTTGTCGACGTCCATCGTCTGAGGACTTAAAGACCTGCCAATTATGGAAGAAATGTTGCTCTGCATGAATCTAAACAGATTACATTTAGAAAAAAAGTGTTTACACACTAATTAAACCCAGAAACACCAGAAATCTAAACCTAAACCTACACCCCAGAAACTTCTAAACAATCTGATATTTCATCACGATATCCTTGAAAAATTCTGAGTAAATCTACTGTGAAAACTCTGCTTCCAATTAACGGATCCAGATTAGAATTTGACAAAAATTGTTAGGATTATTGAAATTTTGCGAGACAAAAAAGGGTTCATTATTTACTATCAAGATGCAAATACCTTTTCATCGGACCATATGATTGGAGCCCACTGTTCTGGCGTCCATCCCAAATGCTCTTCAGCAAACAGAACTCGTTGCCGGCGATGCTCCTCCGTCAGTGGCGTTTTCTTTTTTGGCCCATGGGCAGTTAGGCCGACATTTTTCAGTCGTCGACGAACCGTACTAACGCTTATGTCAATACCTGTCTCATTTAACGCTGCGGCAATTGTTGTGAAAGGACGGGTTTCTACGGCTTGACACAGCCGAACGTCTTCCTCTGATGTTGTTTTCAACGGCCGCTTATTATTTTTTCGGTGGTCACAAAGAGCTTGGTGACCACCGGCGCGAAATCTGTCAATCCACAGCTTCACAGTTTTCTTACTGCATCCTATTGCAGCTTGAATTTCGGCCTGATTGAGGCCTGCTTCGTGCATGCCGACAATCCTTCCTCGAACGGACGGGTGGTAATTGGCGAACCGGTTACGCTCTTCCTCATGTGCTTCTCCGGCTTCCGCCATGATTAATTTTGTAGGTTGAGGATAGATGTAATTGAAAAGTTGACATAAATAAAACACGGCGAGTCAATGCTAACCTGTGTCCAGAAATCTGTAGATCGTGGACCGGCATGAGAAGTAACGAGAACTTCAGGCGAAAACTTCAAGTAACGAACGAAATTTAGGATTCGTTCGAGACAGCCTTTCGCAGAATTCAAAGTCCGCGAGGTTATTTTTTTTGCCGTTACACTTATCCAGACGCACCCATCGATGCGCCAGGTCGTTTTGGCTAAGCAATGGACGAAATTTTCGTCTTGCATCGTCGGACACTCTGGATACGCCTGGAAAGTTGAAAAGTTCGTTCGAGGCACCCTTACATCGAGTTCGAACTCTGCAAGGTTTACTTCCCCGACGATGCGCTTATTCAGACGCATCCAACGATGCACCAGGTTGTTTTGGCTATGTAACAGGCCAAATTTTCGCCTGGCATCGTCTGACAGCCTGGATACGTTTGCAAGATTTAAAAGTTCGTTCGAGGCACCCTTATGCCGAGTTCGAACCCTGCGAGGCTCATTTCCTCGACGATGCGCTTATCCAGACGCATCCATCGATGCACCAGGTTGTTTTGGCTAAGCAATAAGCCAAATTTTCGCTTTGCATCGTTGGACACTCTGGAAACGTTTGCAAGATTTAAAAGTTCGTTCGAGGCACACTTACGCCGAGTTCACACTCTGCGAGGTTTACTTCCTCGACGATGCGCTTATCCAGACGCATCCATCGATGCACCAGGTTGTTTTGGCTATGTAACATGCCAAATTTTCACCTGGCATCGTCGGACACTCTGGATACGTTTGCAAGATTTTAAAATTCGTTCGAGGCACCCTTACGCCGAGTTCGAACTCTGCGAGGCTCACGTCCTCGACGATGCGCTTATCCAGACGCATCCATTGATGCACCAGGTTATTTTCGTTAAGTAAGAGGCCAAATTTTCGCCTTGCATCGTCGGACACTCTGGATACGTTTGCAAGATTTAAAAGTTCGTTCGAGGCACCCTTACGCCGAGTTCGAACTCTGCGAGGTTTACTTCCTCGACGATGCGCTTATCCAGACGCATCCATCGATGCACCAGGTTATTTTAGCTAAGTAAAAGGCCAAATTTTCACCTAGCATCGTCGGACACTCTGGATACGTTTGCAAGATTTAAAAGTTCATTCGAGGCACCCATACGCCGAGTTCGAACTCGGCGAGGTTTACTTCCTCGACGATGCGCTTATCCAGACGCATCCATCGATGCACCAGGTTGTTTTGGCTAAGTAACAGGCCAAATTTTCGCTTTGCATCGTTGGACACCCTGGAAACGTTTGCAAGATTTAAAAGTTCATTCGAGACACCCTTACGCCGAGTTCACACTCTGCGAGGTTTACTTCCTCGACGATGCGCTTATCCAGACGCATCCATCGATGCACCAGGTTGTTTTGGCTATGTAACAGGCCAAATTTTCACCTAGCACCGTCGGACACTCTGGATACGTTTGCAAGATTTTAAAGTTTGTTCGAGGCACCCTTATGCCGAGTTCGAACTCTGCGAGGTTTACTCCCTCGACGATGCGCTTATCCATACGCATCCATCGATGCACCAGGTCGTTTTGGCTAAGGAACGTACCAAATTTTCGTCTTGCATCGTCGGACACTCTGGATACGTTTGCAAGATTTAAAAGTTCGTTCGAGGCACCCTTACGCCGAGTTCGAACTCTGCGAGGCTCATTTCCTCGACGATGCGCATATCCAGATGCATTCATCGATGCACTAGGTTGTTTTGGCTATGTAACATGCCAAATTTTCACCTGACATCGTCGGACACTCTGGATACGTTTGCAAGATTTGAAAGTTCGTTCGAGGCACCCTTACGCCGAGTTCGAACTCTGCGAGGCTCACGTCCTCGACGATGCGCTTATCCAGACGCATCCATCGATGCACCAGGTTATTTTCATTAAGTAACAGGCCAAATTCTCGCCTTGTATCGTCGGACACTCTGGATACGTTTGCAAGATATAAAAGTTCATTCGAGGCACCCTTACACCGAGTTCGAATTCTGCGAGGCTCACTTCCTCGACGATGCGCTTATCCAGATGCATCCATCGATGCACCAGATTGTTTTGGCTAAGTAACAGGCCAAATTTTCGCCTTGCATCGTCGGACACTCAGGATACGTTTGCAAGATTTAAAAGTTCGTTCGAGGCACCCTTACACCGAGTTCGAACTCTGCGAGATTTACTTCCTCGACGATGCGCTTATCCAGCCGCATCCACCGATGCATCAGGTTATTTTGGCTAAGTAAAAGGCCAAATTTTCGCTCTGCATCGTCGGACACTCTGGATACGTTTGCAAGATTTAAAAGTTCGTTCGAGGCACCCTCATACCGAGTTCTAATTCTGCGAGGCTCACTTCCTCGACGATGCGCTTATCCAGACGCATCCATCGATGCACCAGGTTGTTTTGGCTAAGTAACAGGCCAAATTTTCGCCTTGCATCGTCGGACACTCTGGATACGTTTGCAAGATTTTAAAGTTCGTTCGAGGCACCCTTACGCCGAGTTCGAACTCAGCGAGGCTCATTTCCTCGACGATGCGCTTATCCAGACGCATCCATCGATGCACCAGGTTGTTTGGCTATGTAACATGCGAAATTTTCACCTGGCATCGTCGGACACTCTGGATACGTTTGCAAGATTTGAAAGTTCGTTCGAGGCACCATTACGCCGAGTTCGAACTCTGCGAGGTTTACTTCCTCAACGATGCGCTTATGCAGACGCATCCATCGACGCACCAGGTTGTTCTAGCTAAGTAAAAGGCCAAATATTCACCTAGCATCGTCGGACACTCTGGATACGTTTGCAAGATTTGAAAGTTCATTCGAGGCACCCATACGCCGAGTTCAAACTCTGCGAGGTTTACTTCCTCGCCGATGCGCTTATCCAGACGCATCCATCGATGCACCAGGTTGTTTTGGCTAAGTAACATGCCAAATTTTCACTTTGCATCGTTGGACACTCTGGAAACGTTTGCAAGATTTAAAATTTCGTTCGAGGCACCCTTACGCCGAGTTCACACTCTGTGAGGTGTACTTCCTCGACGATGCGCTTATCCAGACGCATCCATCGATGCACCAGGTTGTTTTGGCTATGTAACAGGCCAAATTTTCACCTAGCATCGTCGGACACACTCGATACGTTTGCAAGATTTTAAAGTTCGTTCGAGGCACCCTTATGCCGAGTTCGAACTCTGCGAGGTTTACTTCTTCGACGATGCGCTTATCCATACGCATCCATCGATGCACCACGTCGTTTTGGCTAAGGAACGTACCAAATTTTCGTCTTGCATCGTCGGACACTCTGGATACGTTTGCAAGATTGAAAAGTTCGTTCGAGGCACACTTACGCCGAGTTCGAACTCTGCGAGGCTCATTTCCTCGACGATGCGCTTATCCAGATGCATTCATCGATGCACCAGGTTGTTTTGGCTATGTAACATGCCAAATTTTCACCTGGCATCGCCGGACACTCTGGATACGTTTGCAAGATTTGAAAGTTCGTTCGAGGCATCCTTACGCCGAGTTCGAACTCTGCGAGGCTCACGTCCTCGACGATGCGCTTATCCGGATGCATCCATCGATGCACCAGGTTATTTTCGTTAAATAACAGGCCACATTTTTGCCTTGCATCGTTGGACACTCTGGATACGTGTGCAAGATTTAAAAGTTCGTTCGAGGCACCCTTATGCCGAGTTCGAATTCTGCGAGGCTCACTTCCTCGACGATGCGCTTATCCAGACGCATCCATCGATGCACCAGGTTGTTTTAGCTAAGTAACGGACCAAATTTTCGCCTTGCATCATCGGACACTCTGGATACGTTTGCAAGATTTAAAAGTTCGTTCGAGGCACCCTTACACCGAGTTCACACTCTGCGAGGTTTACTTCCTCGACGATGCGCTTACCCAGGCGCATCCATCGATGCGCCAGGATTTTTTGGCTATGTAAGAGGCCAAATTTTCACCTGGCATCGTCGGACACTCTGGATACGTTTGCAAGATTTTAAAGTTCGTTCGAGGCACCCTTATACCGAGTTCGAACTCTGCGAGGTTTATTTCCTCGACGATGCGCTTATCCAGACGCATCCATCGATGTACCAGGTCGTTTTAGCTAAGCAACGGACCAATTTTTTGTCTTGCATCGTCGGACACTCCGGATACGTTTGCAAGATTTAAAAGTTCGTTCGAGGCACCCTTACGCCGAGTTCGAACTCAGCGAGGCTCATTTCCTCGACGATGCGCTTATCCAGACGCATCCATCGATGCACCAGGTTGTTTTGGCTATGTAACATGCCAAATTTTCACCTGGCATCGTCGGACACTCTGGATACATTTGCAAGATTTGAAAGTTCGTTCGAGGCACCCTTACGCCGAGTTCGAACTCTGCGAGGCTCACGTCCTCGATGATGCGCTTATCAAGACGCATCCATAGATGCACCAGGTTATTTTCGTTATGTAACAGGCCAAATTTTCGCCTTGCATCGTCGGACACTCTGGATACGTTTGCAAGATTTAAAAGTTCGTTCGAGGCACACTTACGCCGAGTTTGAATTCTGCGAGGCTCACTTCCTCGACGGTACGCTTATCCAGACGCATCCATCGATGCACCAGATTGTTTTGACTAATTGACAGGCCAAATTTTCGCCTTGCATCGTCGGAAACTCTGGATACGTTTGCAAGATTTAAAAGTTCGTTCGAGGCACCCTTACGCCGAGTTCACACTCTGCGAGGTTTACTTCCTCGACGATGCGCTTACCCAGACGCATCCATCGATGCGCCAGGATGTTTTGGCTATGTAAGAGGCCAAATTTTCACCTGGCATCGTCGGACACTCTGGATACGTTTGCAAGATTTTAAAGTTCGTTCGAGGCACCCTTATACCGAGTTCGAACTCTGCGAGGTTTACTTCCTCGACGATGCGCTTATCCAGACGCATCCATCGATGCACCAGGTCGTTTTGGCTAAGCAACGGACCAAATTTTCGTCTTGCATCGTCGAACACTCTGGATACGTTTGCAAGATTTAAAAGTTCGTTCGAGGCACCCTTACGCCGAGTTCGAACTCAGCGAGGCTCATTTCCTCGACGATGCGCTTATCCAGACGCATCCATCGATGCACCAGGTTGTTTTGGCTATGTAACATGCCACATTTTCACCTGGCATCGTCGGACACTCTGGATACGTTTGCAAGATTTGAAAGTTCTTTTGAGGCACCCTTACGCCGAGTTCGAACTCTGCGAGGCTCACGTCCTCGACGATGCGCTTATCCAGACGCATCCATTGATGCACCAGGTTATTTTCGTAAAGTAACAGGCCAAATTTTCACCTGGCATCGTCGGACACTCTGGATACGTTTGCAAGATTTAAAAGTTCGTTCGAGGGACCCTTACGCCGAGTTCGAACTCTGCGAGGCTCACTTCCTCGACGATGCGCTTATCCAGACGCATCCATCGATGCACCAGGTTATTTTGGTTAAGTAACAGGCCAAATTTTCGCCTTGCATCGTCGGACACTCTGGATACGTTTGCAAGATTTAAAAGTTCATTCGAGGCACCCTTACGCCGAGTTCGAACTCTGCGAGGTTTACTTCCTCGACGATGCGCTTATCCAGACGCATCCATCGATGCACCAGGTTGTTTTAGCTAAGTAAAAGGCCAAATTTTCGCCTTGCATCGTCGGACACTCTGGATACGTTTGCAAGACTTAAAAGTTCGTTCGAGGCACCCTTACGCCGAGTTCGAATTCTGCGTGGCTTACTTCCTCGACAATGCGCTTATCCAGACGCATCCATCGATGCACCAGGTTATTTTGGTTAAGTAACAGGCCAAATTTTCGCCTTGCATCGTCGGACACTCTGTATACGTTTGCAAGATGTAAAAGTTCGTTCGGGGCACCCTTACGCCGAGTTCGAATTCTGCGAGGCTCACTTCTACGACGATGCGATTATTCAGACGCATCCATCGATGCACCAGGTTGTTCTGGCTAAGTAACAGTCCTAAATTTCGCCTTGCATCGTCGGACACTCTGCATACGTTTGCAAGATTTAAAAGTTCGTTCGAGATACCCTTACGCCGAGTTCGAATTCTGCGAGGTTCACTTCCTCGACGATGCGCTTATTCAGACGCATCCATCGATGCACCAGGTTGTTTTGGCAAAGTAACAGGCCAAATTTTCACCTGGCATCGTCGGACACTCTGGATACGTTTGCAAGATTTTAAAGTTCGTTCGAGGCACCCTTATGCCGAGTTCGAACTCTGCGAGGTTTACTTCCTCGACGATGCGCTTATCCAGACGCATCCATCGATGCACCAGGTCGTTTTGGCTAAGCAACGGACCAAATTTTCGTCTTGCATCGTCGGACACTCTGGGCACGTTTGGAAGATTTAAAAGTTCGTTCGAGGCACCCTTACGCCGAGTTCGAACTCAGCGAGGCTCATTTCCTCGACGATGCGCTTATCCAGACGCATCCATCGATGCACCAGGTTGTTTTGGCTATGTAACATGCCAAATTTTCACCTGGCATCGTCGGACACTCTGGATACGTTTGCAAGATTTGAAAGTTCGTTCGAGGCACCCTTACGCCGAGTTCGAACTCTCCGAGGCTCACGTCCTCGACGAAGCGCTTATCCAGACGCATCCATTGATGCACCAGGTTATTTTCGTTAAGTAACAGATCAAATTTTCGCCTTGCATCGTCGGACACTATGGATACGTTTGCAAGATTTAAAAGTTCGTTCGAGGCACCCTTACGCCGTGTTCGAATTCTGCGAGCCTCACGTCCTCGACGATGCGCTTATCCAGACGCATCCATCGATGCACCAGATTGTTTTGGCTAAGTTACAGGCCAAATTTTCGCTTTGCATCGTCGGACACTCTGGATACGTTTGCAAGATTTAAAAGTTCGTTCGAGGCACCCTTACACCGAGTTGGAACTCTGCGAGATTTACTTCCTCGACGATGCGCTTATCCAGATGCATCCACCGATGCACCAGGTTATTTTGGCTAAGTAAAAGGCCAAATTTTCGCCTTGCATCGTCGGACACTCTGGATACGTTTGCAAGATTTAAAAGTTCCTTCGAGGCACCCTTATACCGAGTTCTAATTCTGCGAGGCTCACTTCCTCGACGATGCGCTAATCCAGACGCATCCATCGATGCACCAGGTTGTTTAGGCTAAGTGACAGGCCAAATTTTCGCCTTGCATCGTCGGACACTCTGGATACGTTTGCAAGATTTAAAAGTTCTTTCGAGGCACCCTTACGCCGAGTTCGAACTCTGCGAGTTTTACTTCCTCGACGATGCGATTATCCAGACGCATCCATTGATGCACCAGGTTATTTTGGTTAAGTAAAAGGCCAAATTTTCGCCTTGCATCGTCGGACACTCTGGATACGTTTGCAAGATTTAAAAGTTCGTTCGAGGCACCCTTACGCCGAGTTCGAACTCTGCGAGGTTTACTTCCTCGACGATGCGCTTATCCAGACGCATCCATCGATGCACCAGGTTGTTTTAGCTAAGTAAGAGGCAAAATTTTCGCCTTGCATCGTCGGACACTCTGGATACGTTTGCAAGATTTAAAAGTTCGTTCGAGGCACCCTTACGCCGAGTTCGAATTCTGCGAGGCTCACTTCCTCGACGATGCGCTAATCCAGACGCATCCACCGATGGACCAGGTTGTTTCGACTAAGTAGCGGACCAAATTTTCGCCTTGCATCATCGGACACTCTGGATACGTTTGCAAGATTTAAAAGTTAGTTCGAGGCACCCTTACGCCGAGTTCGAACTCTGCGAGGTTCACTTCCTCGACGATGCACTTATCCAGTCGCATCCATCGATGCACCAGGTTGTTTTGGCTAAGTAACAGGACAAATTTTCGCTTTGCATCGTTGGACACTCTGGAAACGTTTGCAAGATTTAAAAGTTCGTTCGAGGCACCCTTACGCCGAGTTCACACTCTGCGAGGTTTACTTCCTCGACGATGCGCTTATCCAGACGCATCCATCGATGCACCAGGTTGTTTTGGCTATGTAACAGGCCAAATTTTCACCTGGCATCGTCGGACACTCTGGATACGTTTGCAAGATTTTAAAGTTCGTTCGAGGCACCCTTATGCCGAGTTCGAACTCTGCGAGGTTTACTTCCTCGACGATGCGCTTATCCAGACGCATCCATCGATGCACCAGATCGTTTTGGCTAAGCAATGGACCAAATTTTCGTCTTGCATCGTCGGACACTCTGGATACGTTTGCAAGATTTAAAAGTTCGTTCGAGGCACCCTTACGCCGAGTTCGAACTCTGCGAGGCTCATTTCCTCGACGATGCGCTTATCCAGACGCATCCATCGATGCACCAGGTTGTTTTGGCGATGTAACATGCCAAATTTTCACCTGGCATCGTCGGACACTCTGGATACGTTTGCAAGATTTTAAAGTTCGTTCGAGGCACCCTTACGCCGAGTTCGAACTCTGCGAGGCTCACGTCCTCGACGATGCGCTTATCCAGACGCATCCATCGATGCACCAGGTTATTTTCGTTAAGTAACAGGCCAAATTTTCGCCTTGCATCGTCGGACACTCTGGATACGTTTGCAAGATTTAAAAGTTCGTTCGAGGCACCCTTACGCCGAGTTCACACTCTGCGAGGTTTACTTCCTCGACGATGCGCTTATCCAGACACATCCATCGATGCACCAGGTTGTTTTGGCTATGTAACAGCCCAAATGTTCACCTAGCATCGTCAGACACTCTGGATACGTTTGCAAGATTTAAAAGTTCGTTTGAGGCACCCTTACACCGAGTTCGAACTCTGCGAGATTTCTTCCTCGACGATGCGCTTATCCAGACGCATCCACCGATGCACCAGGTTATTTTGGCTAAGTAAAATGCCAAATTTTCGCCTTGCATCGTCGGACACTCTGGATACGTTTACAAGATTTAAAAGTTCGTTCGAGGCACCCTTACGCTGTATGGGACAAGATTTCGCATTTTAACACGAATTTTTAGATTCACTTTACACAAATTATATGTAATTTATATAAATTTTGTAGATTAAACTACCAATACAAAAGTGGGCATTATATAATATATTAATACATTCTATAGAATTTTTATAAATTGTGCAGAATCTATGGGTCATTCCACATCAATTCGACCACTTTTGAACCCGACCCTCTTCGATTTGGCTGAAACTTCGCAATTTTCTTTTACGCCACTAAATACATTTTTGTGAATTTTTTCAAATTATTTTACCGAAGGCAAAAAAATTTATGAATGTTACAAAGTAATGGCTTTTTCTTTTTCAAATAGCTATAACTTTATCAAAAATTGACCTATCGGGACGTTTTTTTTTTTAAAGAAGTTTTGTTTTCGAATGTACATTTCTGAAAATAATACAAAAATAATATTTGAAGTCAAGTTCTATGGAAAATTTAAGATTTTTGGAAAAAACCATGAATTTTTCAAATGCCGACACTTAAAATTTTTTTTTTATTTTCCCAAAAAAATCTTTGATTTATTCCGGAGTTAACCCCGCTAATTGCTTAGTGGGCCAAATTTTTGTTTTATCTTTTTTCGATTCAAAAAAAAAAATTTATTCGTTGGAAATTTTTAAATCCTCTGCATTCAAAAATTTTATTTCACATCGAAATCAATCTTAGTAAATAATTTTGAGATATTCTATACCTTACACATAATCTAATTGAATGACATATAAGCTTTTCACAGGTAAAGCAATTATCAATTGTTTTTCTTGTAATACGATTATAATAAGGCTGTAAATGATGTAAAGGACCGATTTGCCAAAACAAAATCAATCGCTGAAACTCATTAATTACATTATGTCATTCCAGACAAAGATGGTTACCTTTGTGTCCGAAATTTTTCGAATTCAAAGGAATAGAGAGTATGTAAAATATTTAAGCGTCAAAGAGAGGTATAATAAATTTATTTGTAAAATTGGTATTACAATAAAAATAGTTATATGACCCATGAAATGCTTATTATAAATTATTGAATTATATCATGTGTAAGATATAAAATATCTTCAAATTATTTACTATGATATGAAACTCACAAAAAGTTATAAGAGCCTCTCAAAAATTTATCAATCAAATCATAATTTCACAACAGATGCCAATTCAAACCTTCCCAAAAATTAAGTATAAACTTCACAAAAAGTTATTAAATAAATAAAAATTATAAAAGCATTAATAGTCAAATACATTAAAACCTAATCAAATCCAATAAAAACACTTTCAATGAATTGAAAATACAGTTGTTATACCCAATAAGAATAAGAACAAAAAATAATTATGAGAAAAAATTTTGATACAAAAGGATTTCAAAAGCAAAAAATTAGATTGAAAAAAAAAATTCGGCCGAAGTACTTGGTGAGTTTTTTCGCTTAATTTACATAATATATCTACTAACTATTTGGGGGGAGTAAATGTACTTGTCTCAACTTTTTTTACAGTAAGAGTTTACGAGGGCGCTAATTACGGATTCCTCATCAAAATTGCTAGATTCCTCATTGTGTTTTGAAGATGGTGGACGAGATTTGCCAAATTCTACAAATAATGTTATGGGGATAGAGCCCTAACAGTTTATGAGGGATATTTAGTCTCTAAATTTCCAGATAAGAATACTGATTTTTTTTTTATATTGATGTGAAACCGATGTCGGTGAATATACCCTCACACTACATTTGTCCACCGAATATCAAAATTACGTTCACAATCGTGGGATTCATCTTGTGGAATGAGTTCGAAAAAATTTCGGACCCTCTAAGTTAACGAAAATGTTTCCGAACCAATGTCACAGCAGCAGGGTACAAAAAGTAATGAAAGCAATGTTATGCAGAAATGATTCTCAATGTAGCACCTATTCTACAACATAATCGCATTAAATAATGCTTGGAATCATACATATTCTAACAAAAAAAATATTCAATAATAAGATGCACTATTCAGTTCTCGTAAGGCCAGATAAAGGTGTATAAAATGAATGATTTTTTTGGTTTTGAGATGAAACCGTTTTCGGCGAAAATGTCCTCACCCTAAATTTAAACATGGAGTATAAAAATAACGTTTACAATCATGGGTTTAATCTCCTAGAATGAATTTTATATATTTTATTGCCGTCAAAGTTAACGAAAAGGTTTCAGAACCAATGTCACTGCAGCAGGTTGAAAAAAGGAATTAAAGCATAGTTTTTCGCGGCTGATTTTCAGTTCACAAACTATTGTACAACAAAATTGCGATATATTACGTTTGGATCCTTTCTATTGTACAAAAAAATATATTCAATAATATGGTGCAATGTTACGTTCTTGGAAGGTCAGATAAATATGCATAAAATGAATGATTTCTTTCGTATTGAGATGAAACCGTTGTCCATAAATATGTTCTCACCCTACATTTGTCCATCGAGTATCAAATTAAGTTCACGATCTGTGGTTTCATCTCCTGGAATGAATTGTAGAATTTTTAGAGCCTTGAAATCAGACGAACATATTTCAAAACTATTGTCACTGCAGCAGGTTAGAAAAAGAAATGATGGCAATGTTTTTCGCCACTGATTCTCAATTTATAAAATATTCTATAACAGAATCGCGATAAATCGAGTTTGTATTCATTTCTATTAAAAACAATAAATACATTCAATCATATGGTGCACTATTGGGTTCTTGGAAGGCCAGATAAATATTCATAAAATAAATTATTTCGTTCCTATTGAGATGAAACCAATGTCGGTGAATGTGTTCTCACCCTACATTTGTCCATCGACTACAAAAACTACGTGTACAATCGTTGGTTTCATCTCCTGGAATTAGTTCGATAAAATTTTAGACCCTCAAAGTTAACGAAAAGGTTTCCGAACCAATGTCATAGCAGCAGACTAGAAAAAGGAACGAAAGCAAAGTTGTGCACAACTGATTCTCGGTTTAGAAACTTATCTACAACAGAATCGTGCTAAATAATACTTGGATTCATTCAATTTATAAAAAAAAAAATATTTGATCATAAGATGCACTATTCAGTTTTTGTAAGGTCAGGTAAATATGCATAAAATGAATGATTTTTTTTTATTGATATGAAACTGAAATATGCATAAAATGAATGCTTGTTTTTGTATTGAGATGAAACTGATATCGGTTAATATGTCCTCATACTGCAATTATCCATCGAGTATAAAAATTACGTTCACAATCATTGGTTTCATCTCCTGGAATGAGTTCAATACATTTTATTGCCTGCATGTTTTTCGCCACTGATTCTCAGTTCACAAACTATTGTATAACTAAATCGCGATAAATAATCCTTGGATTCATTTATATTCCAAAAAAAAAAAATATTCAATCATAAGATGCACAATTAATTTCTTGTAAAGCCAGATAAATATCCATAAAATGAATGATTTATTTCGTTTTGAGATGAAACCGATGTCGGTGAATATGTCCTCACCTTACATTTGTCTATCGAGTACAACAATTACGTTGACAATAGTTGGTTTCATCTCCTGGAATAAGTTCGATAAAATTTTGGGCCCTCAAAGTTAACGAAAAGGTTTCCGAACCAAAATCACTGCAGCAGACTAGAAAAAGGAACGAAAGCAACGTTGTGCACAACTGATCTTCAGTTCAGAATCTTATCTACAACAGAATAGCGTTAAATAATTCTTGGTTTCATTTATATTGTAACAAAAAAAAATATCCAATTATAAGACGCCCTATTCAGTTCTTGGAAGGCCAAATAAATATTCTAAAAATAAAAGATTTTTTCGTATTGAGATGAAATCGATGTCGATGAATATTATTTCACACTACATTTATCCACCGAGTGTGAAAATTACGTTCACAATCATTGGTTTCATCTCCTGGAATGAGTTCGATAAATTTTATTACCCTCAAAATTCACGAAAAGGTTTCAGAACTAATATCACTGCAGCAGGTTGAAAATAGGAATAAAAGCATCATTTTTCACGACTGATTCACACTTTACAAACTATTCTACAACATAATCGCGATAATCAATGCTAGGATTCATTTATATTCTAAGAAATAAATATTCAATGATAAGTAGCGCTATTAAGATCGTGTAAGGTCAGGTAAATATGCATAAAATGTATGTTTTCTTTGTATTGAGATTAAACTCATATCGGTTAATATGTCCTCACACTTAAATTATCCGTCAAGTATAAAAATTACGTTAACAATCATTGGTTTCATCTCCTGGAATGAGTTCGATAAATTTTATTGCCCTCAAAATCCACGAAAAGGTTTCACAACCAATGTCACTGCAGCAGGTTGAAAAAGGAATGAAAGCAATATTATGCGCAACCGATTCTCAATTTAGAAACTTATCTATAACAGAATCGTGCTAAATAATACTTGGATTCAATCAAATTATAACAAAAAAAAATTTGATCATAAGATGCACTATTGAGTTTTTGTCAGACCAGATAAATATCCATAAAATTAATGATTTTTTTTCGTATTGAGATGCAATCAATATCGGTGAATATGTCCTTACACTACATTTATCCAGGAAGTATAAAAATTACGTTCACAATCATGGGTTTTATCTTTTGGAATGAGTTCGAGAAGTTTTAGAGCCTTGAAATCACACGAAAGGATTTCAAAACCAATGTCGCTGCAGCAGACTAGAAAAAGAAATGAAAGCAATGCTATTCGACACTGATTCTCAGTTTAGAAAGCATTCTACAACAAAATCGTCATGAATCATGCTTGGATTCATTTCTACTCTAACAAAAAAATACTCAATCATATGGTGGACAATTCAGTTTTTGGAAGACCAGATAAATTTGCGTAAAACGATTTTTTTTCTCGTATTGAGATGCAACCACTGTCGGTGAATGTCCTCACACTACATTTATCCGTGGAGTATAAAAATTACATTCACAATGATGGGTTTCATCTCCTGGAATAAGTTTGAGAAATTTTACTGTTTTTTCAAATCACACGAAAGGGTTTCAAACCAATGTCACTGCAACAGGCTAGTAAAATAAATGAAAACAATTCATTGTCCATTACTAAAATCATGTTCACAATGATGGCTTTTATCTCTTATAATAATTTCAACAAATTCCAGTTCATACGTAACTTGTAAATAGGATTTAGGAACAAAACCATTTGAGTAGGCTAAGGAAATAAACGAAAGCAATGTCTGCTGTAAGTGATTTCTCACCGTAAGTGTATTCGATAACAGAATCTTCTAAACTGAACCTTGAATTCATTGAAGTCAGGAAAAAAATTATTCTAATGTGATATGCAATTCTCGGTTCTTGAAGACCGTCACAAATACGAATCAAATAATTAATTTTTGGAGTGTCGAGATGAAAGCAAATTGAGCAATTATTTCTTGACATCGAGTTTCATTATCCGGAACTGTAATCGTATTCATGATAGTTGGTTTCATCTCTCGCAATAAGTTCAGAAATTCCGGTCCCTTCAAATCTTGTAGATACTTTTCAGAACCAGAAGCACTAGATAGGGTTATGAAAATTAACGAAACCAATGGTAACTGAAGTTAATTTGTCATGTAGAGGGAATTCTATTAAAGAATTTCTTAAAATGGTACTTGGATTCATTTCGATTAGAATAAAAATCACCCAAAGGAGAGAGGCGATACTCTATTTTTGAGGACTGTCACAAATAGAAATTGAATTATTAATTTTTGGAGTATCGAGATGAAAGCAATGAGAACAATTATTTCTCCACTTCGAGTTTCATTGTCCATCACTAAAATCATGTTCACAATGATCGCTTTTATCTCTTATAATAATTTCAAGAAATTGAAGTCTCTTCATAACTTGTAGATAGGTTTTAGGAACAAAACCACTTCGGTAGGCTAAGTAAATAAACGAAACCAAAAATGAACCATTATTTACAGTTGGAGACGAATCCCATGAAAATGATTGTTTTCCCATATGATGCTGTAGATTTTGCACCGAAAATGATTTCCACAATGATTGGAACCGTCTCTTTAAATTTACAACAACGATTAAACCTCGTCGAAAAATGTCAAACATATTTGAGAAGCGAGATTTCTAGATAATTTTTAAAACGGCGACGAGTCCCGGGTTTTTTTATTACAAATTCAGTTGGTCATATGTATTTTACGAGAGAATTTCTCTTGCTCAAAGTGGGACTCATTTCCGATTGAGCAAAAAAAAATCATGCACAAAAATTTCTGTTCGATGCCATGGATTCGCATGAAATGAACCATTATTTGCAGTTGGAGACGAATCCAATGAAAATAATTATTTTCCCATATGATGCTGTAGATTTTTCTGCAAAAATTATTTCCACAATTATTGGAATCATCGTTTCAAACTTACTACAACAATTAAACGTCCTCGAAAAATGTCTAAGACATTTGAAAAGCGAGATCTCTAGACCATTTTTGAAACAGTTACGTGTCCCATGTTTTTTATGAAAATTTTAGTCGGTGACGTATATTTAACGAGAAAATTTCTTTGGCTCAAGTTGGGACTCAATTCCGGTTGAACAAAAAATAATCATGCACAAGAATTTCTGTTCGATGCCATGGATTCGCATGAAATGAACCATTATTGGCAGTTGGAGATGTTACACGACCTAAATTTTTACGATAATTTTTCTGTTTCGTGCTGTTGTTAGACAACACGACCCCAATTCGACTTTTTAAGGAGAAATCGGGAGTTTAAAAAGATTATATTGAAATAAAACCGTTGTACTCGGAAGCCTCTTAGATTACAACTCGAAGAGTTATTTATTGAAAGGTAAATTTGGTATAACGACGATGTTTGTAAGTACAGAGCGTCGTTTTTGTGTTTTCGCTTTCGCCTTCTGACTTGATGTGTCTAACAAAATACTTGAAGGAGGGTACATAGCCTTCCCTTTCCAAAAAATATATTCGAAAATGAATCTGATTGGTAAAAAATAACTTAGCGACAGCGGGTCGAAGGGGAGTCAGGAAGAAAAGAGAACATGCACCAGGAAAGTAATTTTTTTTTTTGCTAGTTTATCCATTTTATTATAGGGAAAAGCGTAAGGCCAACGAGGGCTGAGTTTTGTATCTCACTCAGCACATGTGGTGCTCACGTGTCCTTAAAAATTAGAATTGTCCTCCTAATTAAGCTACAAAGAGTAAGGCTAGCGCTCGAGGTAAGCCGTTCATGGGAACGTCCCGGATTGAAGCGCTCGAGATATCATAAAGGTGATGGGAGGTTTTTTCAAAAAGAACCCTATAGGAACCCATCATCCCACTACGCTGTACATAAAAATTGTTGTTTATAAAATAATATAAGCACCGGGTAAGACTCGCTGCAACACTTTCAATTTCAAATACAATTTTCCATTTTTCTTTTCGATAAAATAATCAAACCAAATTATTCTTCTCTTTTTTTTCATCTTTTATCACTTCTTCCTATACCGGATTGACACCTCAGCTACCGCCCATTCTATTCGTTTTTTAATTATCGTCAAATTAATAATTTTTTTTTTCATTTATTGAGTGTGTTATGATCAATGACTTTTTAAATTTTCAGAATAAACTAAATATTAACATTTTATTTTTTATTTCTGTCAAAATAATATTTATAAATTTCATCAAACCATAAACCTTATTTTATTCATGAACTTTGATCTCCTGAAAGATTCGTTTAAATCAGTGCAGTGGTTTTTAATTGGAAAGCGGCTAAACATTATTTAGCAAACAGATTTATATTCATAGAGTTTTCAATAAATAAATATACGAATAAATGGAAAAAATGTTTCAGAAATGAACTTTATTTACGTAACACATGAACACCGTTAAATGACTGGAAATTTATTTTATTATCGATTGTTGTTTCGAATAGGTAATGAAAACAAAGGGTGCGTAAAAAATCACGCTGTAGAAGTGAAACCTCTATGCAACGTTTAGACGGATCTGCTTAAACGTTTTTTTTTCGTGAAAATTTTTTGAGAAATTCCGAAAATCATTTGGAAAATATCAAGTGTCTTATTTTATTATGTCTCTGTAATAATTATGATTCGTAACGAAAATTTAAGTGGAAATAGATATGTAACAATTAAATATTTATTCCAGCATTAATTCCATTATTAACGGAATAGAAATCATATTAATAATAATAATAATGTAACTTACAGAGATAAAATAGATGTTTGTTTATGAAGCTGTTAATATGACGACAGTTACGCAACTAAAAACGAATCGTATGTCTTGAAAAGTATACAATGTTTCATAAGTCCGTCGGTGGCACAAGTGGTAACGTGCCAATCTCGTAAGCAGAGGGTCCTGAGATCGAATCTTGGTGAGAAATGCTTTTTTTTTTTATACTTTGGATTCCTGTATGGATGATATGTTGAACAATTAAGATTAATTTTTTGAACGTATTCTTTTTTATACATATTTGTATGTTCGTAACGATGTTGGAAACGATTTCGGGAAATTCTCCATTCTTTCCTTTTTTTTTAATCTTAAGCCGGGATTTCTGTATGCATAATAATACTGAAAAAATGAAGATGAATGTTTTCAGGGTATCGGTTTTTTTGTCTTCGGTCATTTTTATTTTTTTACAAAATTTCTTTGAACAAATTGTTGAGATAAATAGTGACTACGTGTTTTCTACCGTTTGTGGTTCATGTCGATGTTGGAAACATTGTTGGAAAGTTGTTTAAACAAATTGTTTAAACGAATTATGACAACGTGGTTTCTGCGCACTATTTCTCGTGGAATACGATTTCGAAAACGATTTTGGAAAATTTCTATTCGTTGTCATAATTTGTCGAAGCGAATTGTTTAAAAAAATTATGAAAACGTGCTTTCTGGACATTATTTCTCGTAGATTACGATTGTGAAAACGATTTTCAAGAATTTCAATTTTTTGTCTTAAATTGTTTCAATAAATTGTTTAAATAAATAGTTCATACGCTTCGTGTATAAGTGCAAAACATGTCCCTGGACCGTTGAAGGATTAAATATTGCTTGAAACTGAATTCCAAAAATCTCGCTCATTGTTGTTGTCGCTCGCTGTCACCTGAAATTCTGTCGTAGCATTTTCGTCCGAGTGGTATGCGTCAGGTGCCTCATAACCTACCGAGAACACTGCTGACAGCCAAGAGTCACTCGAAACGAAACAGTCCTTCGCGCGAATGTAGGCTCCGCGCGAAGTTGACTCCGAAACAAACGACATCACTTCGGTCTGATCAGTGCTTGCCTCAACCACTTTGGCTCCCGAATTCCACGCCACTGAGGCGTCGACCATCATGGCGGCAAGCGACCTTCTGATTCGTTGAGAAACCCTAAATTCTATTGCTTCGCATTTAAAAACTATTGCTCCGAAAAAAAAACGCTTTTGCAGTTTTGCTCAAAATTGCGTCCCGAACACGCCAGTAACGGGTTTATATGCTATCCTGAAACACCCTGTATATATATTGTAACGAAAACACTTACGCGTAGTCCCGGCACTTCTTTATAAAAACATTATCCTGATTTTATCCCGTATTACGTCCGATATCCAACATTTTTGTGAAAACGACGCGACAACGTCTCGCGTGCGTTTGTTGACTGTTGTTGTCGGCGGCCATCTTGAACACTATGCGAACGACGAAGCTACACTTACGAAAGCGTCTGGCCGCCGCCTATCGTGAAAAACCGGAACTAAAAAAATGCGTACGTGACTTTTTGCACGTTTCAATAATTAATTGTTAAAAATACATTACTGCAATTAAAATAATGCGTAAAATATGAAGAAAAATCCGACAAATCGAAGTGAATAACTCGCGCGTTAAATTTATGCGAAAATGACCAGGAATTTAAGAGTGAAAAGAACGAATGTTTGTGCGCATGCGCGTGGGACAAGCGACAAGGGAACGCACAAATGAGAGTGTGTTTTCCATTATTTCAAAATTTATTAAAAACTCTTTAATTACTGAAAAATTTTTGCGAAATGTTTAAACAAATTTAGGAAATGATCAAATGTGATAAATTTATTATAAAAATTGGTAAATTACGAAATTTGTTAATTCTTGCGCAGGCGATGCGTAAAGTGGGGGTAGCGTCGAACAAATTAAAGTATGAGAATGCGAGAGTGGGGGAAGCGTAGAACGAATCCGAAAAATATTGTAAATGAGCGTGCGCAGAACGGGTTCGAGACTACCCGGCGAGCGAATCGGAACTCGAGCGCGAGAACAAAGGATCTGCTGGGTATAAAAAGCCGTGCACAGCAGCAGTGAGGAGGCATTCGGCTCATTCTGAAAACAGGGCTCGGAGAGACAACACGCTCTCAGCAGCAGAGATCCTTCCTAGTTCCAGCAGGATAATAACCTATCTTTCTTATCATATTTGATGCTTGGAGTATCGGAGCGGTTCGGCGACGTTCAACTCCCATAGTCCAAGGTCAATTCCTATTCCTTTAATTTTTTCCTATAATTCCTTGATGCTTGGAGTATTGGAGCGGTTCGGCGACGTTCAACTCCCGTAGTCCAAGGTCATTCTCTAATTTTTTTACATTTTTCCTTTTTCCTGTGGGTGCTCGGGGTATCGGAGGTGTTCGGCGACGTTCACGTCCCATAGCTCGGGGTCTGCATCCTTACCTGTGGTGTGTGGGGTATCGGCGTCGTTCGGTGACGTTCGGGGCCCATAGCTTGCATACTACGTTTCCTCTAATTAATTTTATCTCTTTAATTTATGCCTGCTGGAAGTGGGAAGCCTGCTTGCTCTCTTTCAATTAAAATTTGTTAATTAAATTTATGTTTTGAATTTTTTTATTCAAAATTATTTTCAATAAAATATAATCAGTCTGCGTCACTCATTATGCTCAGCAATCCTCGTCTATCCTAAAAATCATCAATAATCCTGAATTCGATAATCCAAAAGGCCGCGGTAAGATTATCTATTATATAGAATCAATTAAAAATATAAAATTATCATTATTATTATATCGAGTCAATCCACTTTTGGATTATTAAAATTTTGAATTATTTTTATTATTCACTATGAAATAAAAGTGAATTTCGCGGCAACGTAAAGCCCTATTAATTGTTATTTCATATTAAATAATTCAATTATTGTTTGAATTATTATTATTATTATTTTGTCGACAAAGCTTCACCGAGTATTTCAATTATTATTGTTAATTAGCCTCGAAGACATCGTTTTTTATTATTTGACCATTATTATTGTAATTTTTCTTATTTAAACGATAATTCTGACGCGAAAAGGGAATTAAAATGAATATCATCGTTTGAATAATTACCGACAAAGAAATAGAATTGATACCGTTTCTTTCCGTTCTGATCCGGATTAATAAATAAATTCATGCAAATAAATAACCCGAACGCGAAATAAAACAAATGTTCATTTATTGTAACAAAAATCGGAAAATTTACATTGTTTAATTAAATAAATTAATTTTGTTATTATTTTGAACACAAAATCCGCGTTTCTCACGTTTCTTTCATACCTGCTCCAAAATTATTTAAAATTATTTAGGAAGCTCGGACCTGCGCGTAGCGACGTTTAGCGTATGGCAAAAGCGTTCCGTTACAATATTGTGACGTATTTCGCCACAAAATCGCCAAGAAAGAAAAAGAAATATAAAGAAAATGGAAAAAAAAAGAAATAGGAAAGAAAATAAATGGGGAAAAATAAATTTCAATAAAGAAAACGAAACACAAATTTTGTTGGGAGAATCAAGATAACAAAAATAATTTATTAAGGGCACAAGCAAACAAAAACAATAGTTTAATTAATTGGGCGCCAGTTAATTTTTAACATAAAAAAATTAACAAAAGAAATACTCTTATTCTCCTTTTTTCTCACAAATTAGGGAACTTAGGTCTAAGGGGTCGCAAACATAAAAAGGGGAAATAATAATTCTAACTAATTGGGCCTAGCTCGGAGCATGAATAACTAGATTCAAGAAAAATAATATCTCAAGGACAGAGGGTCCCTGATAGCTCAGGCGTCTTATTTTTATACCCGTGAACTTTCGAACAGTTGGTTCGACGGGGGAGAGCGAAAATGACAAAATAGAAAAACAAAATAAGGACTTAATTCCTGTTATAATTTACGCAAAGCTAAATATCTCTCGTGTGACAACGACGAGAAGAAGAAAACAAAATAAAATAATAAATCGAACGAAAGTACGGTTTGGTCGTGAGGTCGTGCACGTGACTACACGCCGACAAACAATGGCGTGACGACGAAAATGGAATAAGGCCTAATCGGCGCCAGAAATATTGGGTTGTGCGAACCAATCACTAAAAAAAATTAAAAAGAAATAAATAATAACAATTAAGTCACTGATAAATGCCGTAATGGCGACGCAAGAGAAAAAAAAAATGTCACTCGAAAAGATCGAAAAAAAAAATGTTTCGACGGGACTTGTCTATAGCACCGGAAGGGAGGGGGGAAAAGCACGCTTCGATTAGTCACTAAATAACGACCTTAAATTAACACCACAGCACTCGTCGCGTACTTAATCAGCTTCCGCAATTAATTAATAACAAAAGGGGGTCGAGCTTATAAGCCAGAAGGGCTCCAAAAATTAATAAAATACAACTCGAAAATCTGTCAGGGCCACGCGTCGTACAGCGTGTAATGGCTACTATGGCCGACGAGAGCTTCCACGCGTCGCGAATGCAAGGAACGAAAAACGACTTACTTTTAATCTCGTTGATTTATTTTATCGCTCCACAAATCGTCCACGAGTCTCGCTCGGTCCTCTTTAGTCCTGCCGGATCGGATGCTCGCAATTTTCGTCTTTTTTTGAATTTTATTTTTCGTAGTTGCTCGAAGGCTACGGTACTCACGCCGCGTCGTGATGGAGAGTAATCTAGGAGATTCGCCCTCTCGCGCCTTCCTTGCGGGTGACTCGCTGGTGGGGGGAATTTCTCCTCGCGCGCGAACTCGGTACCCAATCACGTGCCTGTTGGTTTCAAACGTGGACTCGTTCGTAGGTAAGGGGAGTGGGGAGGGTAGAGGGGACTCTGTTCCGAGCTTGGCGTTCGACTCGATGTGGGCGAAGAGGGCGCTGTGTCTCGTCGTACTGATCTAGCGCGCCGCCGTGTCGTTGGCTCGAACTGGCGCGCAGACTTGAATCTTCTCGAAGTTTGTTGTTTGCTGTCTGGGCTGTGTGCGCGTGTTGACTTGTCCTTCGAGGACTTTTTCGATATTTTTCGTCGCGCCGACGGGGTTGTCCAGGGGTCGCCGATCCTGGGATGGTGACCAGTAAGAACCTCGACGCCGTGGGACTGTGTTTTTCTCTCGAGATCCATGGATTACTTGTCCGACCTCGAGATAGCGATGACGGTTTGAGGTTAGGTCCTCACGACTTGGCTCCAGGACTGCGATGTTTTCCTTCCCTGGTAAGAGAATATTTCTCTTACCGTTGGTGAGTGATTTTATTATTCTTTATGATTTTATCGTTCGGAACAGAGGGGACTTACAGAAGGGGGGGGGGGGGAATTTCTTGAAGCGGGGCGGGAAGGTGATAGCGAACGGATTCCTGTGTCCCTGGGGATGGGACTAGGGGTGGTTGATTCTTGGGGTCTCTTCGTGGCGAAAACGCGATTGTTGTTGGGCTCTTCGTTTCTCCTTGTTGTGTGCGTTGTCTTATTCCTTTTCGATATACTGCAGTTGTTGTTCGTGACCTCGACGGGTGTGCGAGACGCGGAAATACTCTGGACGGTGCTTAAGGGGTTATATACAGTTGGAAATTTCAGAAAATCGATTTTTTTTTTATGGCATTTTCAGAATGTACATACATTTGAGTACATTCTCTGAAAATTTCAAATTAATCCAGCAAGTAATGTCGGAGTTATATGCTATTTTATGATTAATTTCAAATTTCAAAAAATCGATTTTTTTTTGTTGCATTTTTGGAGTCTACATATATTCAAATAGATTCTCTGAAATTTTCAAAGCGATACGGCAAATATTCGTAGAGATACATGCGTACTTGAAAGGACGCTTGGAGCATTACAAAGTAAGCGCGCTCCGAACGGCCCGAGCGGCAGCGGTTGTTGTGGCCCGCGTGCCTGAGGTGACCCTTTTCATTGTTTTTGCATACATGGTATATGCGAGAGCTAAGCGTGGTCATTTCTTATACCGAAGAAAGGAATTTTGTCAGTCGAACCAGCTCTGCCACAGTGTAAAGCCGCGCGTTCAAATTTTACTCCGTTTTCGTAGTTTTGCGAATAAAAATGCCTTACAAGTGTACCAGACAACGGAGACTATCCGACAAGACGCAAATTTCAAGAGGGAAAAAGCGAAAACAATCGTACAATCCAAAAACAGTCGAGGCCGACGAAAGTAGCTTCAGTACATCCGCGAAAAAATTGAAAAATCAGAAGGAGATCTTAGTTCCTCGTGATTCCTCCATTGAATATCGCATTTTCAATTTTATAACGGTCTTCGCAGCGATAAGTGAATACGTCCAGTGTAAAACTTGCAAAGGAAAAGTGCAATTTCAAACGTCTGCACAACGAGGACTCGGTTTTAAAATCGTCATTCTGTGTGATAAGTGCGATCCTCGAGCCATAAACTCTTGTCCTTTCATCAAACATTCTTACGCGATAAACAGACGATTTTTATTTGTGATGAGAACTCTCGGAATAGGATTGAAAGGTGCAGCGAAATTTTGTGGATTGATGGACATGCCACCTTTTGTGATGCAAGCTACGTACGATTTGATCGTCAAAAATATTCATTCATGCACGCAAATGGCCACCGAAAAACTTTTCGAAAAAGCTTGTGCTGAAGAAAAAGAAGCGTCTGCTCAAAATCGAGGCGATGGAAACTGTGAAGAATTGACAATATCTGGCGATGGAACCTGGAAAAAACGAGGGTTTACTTCTTTATACGGAGTAACATCACTGATCGGTTATTATACGGGGAAAATTATCGATATCGTCGTGAAAAGTTCGTACTGCAAACAATGCGAGGTTTGGAAAAAAAAAACGAATGGTATGAGGATCACAAAGATGTTTGTGCTGCGAATCATAACGGTTCTTCAGGAAAAATGGAAGTCGATGCGGTCGTAGAAATGTTCAAGCATTCAATGGAAAAATTTAACGTCCAATACAAAAATTACATCGGCGACGGTGACTCGAAAACCTACTCGGGGATTTTGAAAGCTGTGCCTTACGGAAATAACGAAGTGGTAAAAAAAGAATGTATTGGACACGTTCAAAAAAGAATGGGTTCACGACTCCGAGACTGTGTCAAAAAAAATACCGAGATGACTGTAAATAAAAGTGGGGAAAAAATGCAAAAAAAAGTACTTGGTGGAAAAGGAAAGCTCACAGCCAAACTGATCGATAAATTGACTGTTTATTATGGCTTGGCAATCAGGAGGCACTGTGATTCCGTTGACAATATGTATAATGCAATATGGGCAACATATTACCATTATTGTTCAACAGATGAAAATCCTCAACACGAAAGATGCCCGGTCGGAACTGAGTCATGGTGTTGTTGGCAGCGAGCGCGAACTTCGAATAAATTATCGGATTATAAACACGATTATTCTCCATTTCCACAAGATGTTGCTGACGCTCTGTTTCCGATCTACTCGGATCTGAGCAATGAAAAGTTGCTTGAAAGATGTGTTGGTGGTTTCACACAAAATAACAACGAAAGCTATAATCAGTTGATTTGGAAAATCACATCGAAAATAATTCCTAGTGGTTCAAAAATAGTGGAAATAGCAGCTCACATGGCAGCCGGCACCTTTAATGAAGGTACGGCATCACTATTATATTATATGAGTGCACTGGGTCTATCGATTGGGCCCAATGTCCATGCCTATGCCGAAAAACAGGATGCAGAGCGCGTCGCGATCTCTATTTTAAGAGCGCATGAGCGCACGCGCGAAGGAAGAATGGTTCGCCGACGACTGCAATTCGACAATTTGGAAGCTGCTGATGATGCAAAGGGAACTTCTTATGGCTCTGGAATAGATGACTCCTTGTAAGTTGTAAAAAAAAATTTTTATCCATGTGTTCACCACTTATGAAACTTTGAACGCGTTTATCTCGAAACGATGTTTTCAAAGTCGGTGAGCACGATTTCTCAAAGATGGCTCAACCGATCGGTCTGCAATTTTAACACAACTTTCTCAGATATATTCTACTGGGATTGGACGAAGGAGTCAGATTTCCGAAAATTATTTCTATTTTTTTTGAACCATTGAACGACCAAAATTCGGTTAAAAATTGAAATTTCGTCTTTGAGGAGCCGTCATTTCATCAAAATTGGAAATTCCAACTATTCCTTCGTCCAATCCCAGCATTTATCTGTCCACTAAACAAATCTCTTTGGTTTTTTAATTTCAGCTGATCCAAACGGGAGATTTCATGCTCACCGCAAGACGCCTTTTTTTAGAGGACCTACAGGAGATCAATCACAGGAGCTATCTGAAGCAATATTTTGTTAAATAAAAAATTGCGATAAAGAGTTAAAAGATGACACTCCATTTACTTCCTTATGCTTTTCCTCGTCAAATGAAATCCCTATCCGGAAAAAATTCGTAAAAAACGAGTTTTTTTGGCCTTCCAACTGTATATAACCCCTTAACGGAGACAGAATTTTTATACGGCGGGCAGATACAATTTCGAGAGCTAGCTTAGCCTGGATCGCAGGACAATGAATACAATTTTGAGGGCTGCGTAGGATAAATTATAACAAGGTTCGGGATCCCTTCTAATAATAACATCGGTTTCTCAGCGTTTGAGGAAGACGAGTGCTGTGGTGGTCTCCGCCACGAAACAGGTGAGTATGGATTTTTTTGTACAACGTTACAATATATATATATATATATATATATATATATATATATATATATATATATATATATAGCGTGAAACTGTAGGTATGCGAAACGAAACGTTGCCCGAGCAATAGAGTCAGTTTAACACGAAAGTTTGTTGTGAACGGTTGAATTTTCAAAACTAAAATTCCGAACTATCCGAAAGGAACCCGAGGAAATATAGTTCGGAAATGTGTAAAAAAAAACGATTGCAAATGGCAGAAAGCAATCGCCTTAAATAAAAATCCAAAATTGGAAGATCTATCACCGTTACTTGACGAAAATATCAAACAGCATCTCCTGCCAATTTATCAAGATTTGTCCAGAGATGATTTGCTAGAAAGATGCTTGGGTGGCCATACCCAAAATGCTAACGAAAGTTTCAACTCGACGATCTGGCGATTGGCTCCGAAACACTTACATTCTGGACTAAAAATTGTTGAAATGTCGGCCTACATTGCTGCTGGGGTATTCAATGATGGCTTTTCTTTGACCCTAAGGATTATGAATGCGTTGGACATAATCATTGCCACCAACTGCAAAGTTTTCGCCGAGACCTCTGATGAGGCGCGAATTGTACGACAGAACCGGATGAGTCTTTCTAAGACGAAAGAAGCTCGTACAGCCCGGAAACAGCAGTTAGCGGAGGTAAATCAGTTTTTCGAGGAAGTTCAAGGTCTACTGTATGTGCCTGGAATCGCTGATTAATCGGTAAGTCACTACAATTAATAGTATTCACATGTTGAAACTTTAAACGCGATTATCTCGAAACTACTTTTTCAAAAACTGCTCGCGTTGTAGTTGAAAAAGTTGTCGATCGATTTGAATGAAATTTTGGGAGGTTACTCTCAGTAATATTATCGGAAGGATATACCTAAAGTTTGAAATGTAGCGTGTAAATAAATAATGTTTTTGGGGTCAAATATGTTGAAAAAATGGTCGAAAATTCGAACTTTGGAGTAAAAGACTCCCAAATTTTCAATTTTGCACTTTTTCATCATTTTTTTAGGTATATCCTTCCCCTTAATATGTCAGTAAACAAATTGCACTTATTAAATCTTTTTCAGATCAACAGAAAAAGAGTGACAACTGCAACACTTTTCGATGTCGCGGAAAACAGGCGTCCGAAGACCCTTAATAACGCCACCATTTTGTTGGTCATACCAAAAAAAATTTTTTTTTAAACTTTACAGTTAAAATAAACTCATGTCCTAATTTGAAAATGATCAGATTATTTTATCCCCTCTAAAAAAATTCCGTAAAAATACCTATTTTTCACGCTCCTAAAGGGATTTCTCGCCTTAAGACATACTTCTCCTATAGTACTAGTTTTTAATATTTCGTTTCAAGGTACTAATTCAGGTTTCATTTATCTAAGAATTTTCTTTAATTTGATTGACAAAAACGGGACACTCCGTACTGTGATCAACCTATGTTCCTATAGTTTTTTTTCTAGTTTTAAGTAATTCGTTACAAGTTGCGCACATATGATCAATTAATCTAAAAAATGATCATTTCTATTGCCTGTATAAACATGATGGCAAATATTCTCATTAAGGCATCTTCTCACTTTAAGCGCCTCAAAAATAGGCTGTTTTTGCGATTTTTTTTCGAGGATTTTTGCTTAAAATTATGGGATAAAACGGATCCTATGTAATAAACACATCTTTCAAGTACATGAAAAAATTTTTATTTTATTTTTTTAAACAATTATTATAATACATCAGTAGCATTGAAAAACCCGTGTAAAAATGTTATGGTCGTGGCTTGTTGATGGTATCTCCGAGACGGGTCGTCTGAAACAAAAAAATAAAACTGTTTTAGATTCAGTATGTCAGTGGCTATAGCGCATATCATCAGATTTTTGATATTCGCGAAAATAACAAAATGGCGCACGTTTTTCGAAAAAGTAAAAAAAAACCACGATTTTTTTGCAGTTTTTTGTAAAAAAAAAATTCTTAAAATCAAAATTTAAAAAATCTGATGATATGCGCTATAGCCATAACTATGAAGCATATGTCATTCAAATTTCATGACAATCGGCCGGATAGTTTCCGAAATTTCATCAACAAAGCACCGAAAAACCTTGTTTTGAGATAACTGCGTTTAAAGTTTTGGAGGGATCGCCGGGTACTCTCAGGTAGTCACCTAACGGTCGCCAAAAAATGTAGTTAGACTCGTCCGATCTTTATGAAATTTCGAGATGACATTTTTGAAGATATGTACTTTCAAAATTTAAAAAAAAAAAAAAATCGATTTTTTTAAATTTCCAAAGTGAGAAGACGCCTTAAGACATACTCTTCCCATAGTACTAGTCTTTAATATTTCGTTTCAAGGTACTCATTCGGGTTTCATTTAAGTAAGTTTAAATTTTTTCTACTGTTGGCAGACACGCTACCGAACATTTTTATAACGTCGAGTTCCTACGCAATGGTTTAAATCGTATACGCTATTCGAACCTAAGTTTAGACACTGTTAAATAAATGTTATTGTTAACGGACAACACCACTGTGACGGCTTCAAAAAATCGATTTTTTGAAAACCATTTTAAAAAATCTAAAATACTTTTAAGATTGAAATGCCGTTGGACCCAGGTCGAAAAAATAATTATTTTCGTAGATATTGAATATTTTGTGGAGCGGTGCAGCGGTCCGCGACGCTCGGGGTCCCAACTTTGAACGCGTTTTTCTCAAAACCACTTTTTTGAGTGCGGCACGCAGCAGAACTCGAGCAATTTTTATCCGATCGACTTCAAATTTTTACTGTATCAATAAAAGTAGATTATCTAGAGAAGTACATAAGATTTTTTCAATATCTCAATAATTATAAAAGTTATGGCCTATTTTCGACGATAAATTTTGCTCAAAAATCATTCTTTAATTTCAAAGGCGTGCCTATTTTTTAAAAATCAATATTTGTCCAAATCCCTATGTACTTCTCTTCAAAATATCATATTATTAACGAAAACACTCGGTATTTTTTTTCAGATCGACGTTGAAGAAAGTTCTGCTGCGTGCCGCGAACCACTGCGGAGATGACGCGAGAGCTTCCCCAGCGCCATCATGCGGCGTGAAAAATGTCAAAAAAATGTTTTTTGATACATTAATAAACAAGGAACAAAACCCAAAAAAATTTTTTCGCATATCTCTTTTTTCCCACAAAAAAAATTCTTGAAAAATGTGAAAAAAATAGAGGGTCACAGTGGTGTTGTCCGTTAATGAAGAGTTTATTCCACATACTGTCATGAAGTAATATTTGAAAAAAAAATGAGCCAAATAAAACGTTCATTAAACAAACAAAAAAATAATGATGTGTTGTTTTCATTTGCTGCCACCCGGTGCACATACTTACCTAAAAATTATAAATTATATATTATAAACCGAAAATTATAATTATACGGGTATGTAGAGAGATCTACAAATGTATACATGGACGGACAAAATACACTTATTCATCTTTGTTCACTAATGAACGGTCTTCAAATGTGTTTACAGATGAACTTACTAATCACTTAATGTTTTCGGGCATATGTGCTTATTCATCCTTTTCGGATTAATAATGTGTTTTTATTCATTTCGATACATCCAAATACCAAAATATTATGTATCCAGAGAAACAAGAATTTTATACTCGTTCTGTTTGTATGTTATATTGAATGGTTTCCGGATAAATAATGTGTTTTTATTTGTCCGAATATGTTGAAAAATCATTCTAAATTGTATGCCTACATGAACAACGCACATTTTTTCGTCCAGATTTATATTCATAAATCTACTTTCCGGATTAATAATGCGCTTTTTTTCGTCCAGATACATTAAACCAAGATTCAAAATTGTGTGTCCGGACGAACGAAGTACATTTATTCGTCCGGATGTATATGCTCATCGTCCTTTCCGGATTAATAAAGTCCATTTTTTCGTCCGGATACATTGAACCAAGATTCAAAATTGTGTTTCCGGACGAACGAAGCACATTTATTCGTCCGGATGTGTATGCACATCGGCCTTTCCGGATTAATAAAGTCTATTTTTAACTCCCGACTGCCCGCAGGGCAAAAAGACGGGAGTTATGCGTTTCACTGCGATCAGCTGATTGGGGCTATTTCTTTGTCACCACTTTTCTCCGAAACGGTGACAACTGTCTTGACCAATTTTCGCATGTACTTTCTATATGTGACAGACAGTGTTCTTAGACATAGTTTGTTCAATTCTATTGCAAACTCGCTGAAATAATTAAGAATTATTAATATTCACATTCAAACGCATTTTGCCATATCGAAAGGGGACCCTTATTCGACTATCGCCAAATTCACACCCTTGTGCGCTGCTAATTTCATGTCAATCCGAATCGACGCGCGTCTGTCTATACAGTTCGTCTATATACATATATATATTGTTTTTTTTGTGTTATAATTGCATGAATTTTCTGTGTGTGGCAGACAGTGTTCTTCGACATAGTTTGTTAAAATCTATTGCAAACTCGCTGAAATTATTAATATTCATATTCAAACTCATTTTGCCATATCGAAAGATAAGGTAGTCCTCGACTTTTTTTTTGGTTATGCGTTTCGATGCGATCATTATTTTTATTTAAGGATGTATGCCCAAAATATACAATTTAAGTTTGACCTTCAAATTTAAATATGTTGTAGAGTGAACGATGCTGCGTCGATTAGAAAAAAAATAATTAAACTTCACCGTATAGTTATTACGTAAATTAATTTTTTCAGTCCCATTAAAACGCATGTTAATCGTAGCGGAAAAGTAGCCTAATTTGAAAGAAAATAAGAAAATAAAGCCCGTGATATATAAGCGTACAGATTTAAAAAAATATTATTAGAAACTTTATTTTTTTTACTATTTAAAGAAAAAAAAACCCCCCGATGTCACCGTCGTATTTGTTCAAAAATCTCAAAAAAAAGTAGAGTCGTTTGGGTCATGTGCGAAAACTGCTACTACAGCCGCCATATTAAATGTGCGAAACATGGAAATATGGCAACGTTGCACGTGCGGGCAGTACGAACCGAGTGTACAGTAGTAGTGAGAGAAAATAAATACAAGCGTAATCTAATCATGAAATGTCAATGCAAATATATAATGCAAGATAAACATGAGCTATATAAATAAATTAACCAAAATATAATTTTTTTCGGTGTTGTTCAAACGTCTTCGTTTCTCGACACTTCGCAACACTCTCAAGCCACTGTTTTTCTTTTTTGTGTGGTAAATTTGCCTTTTTTGTCTCTGAGCATAACACGAGAATTGTCACTCATTTTCCTCACTCACATTATACACGAAAAAAAAGAAATTAAACAATGTATTAGGTTAGGAAACTAGCTGTCAAACGACACACTTTCCGGCACTGTTACCAAATTTTCTCGATATATAAACGGAATTTTTTGATTGGTTGATAGAACGGACATTAGCTCCAGTAAAAAATAGTCAAATGAAGAACGAATTTTTCTTAAAGTTAATAACTGTAACTTTCATCGGGTTGATTTGTTATGTATAATTAGTATTAATTAATAAAAAACATATTTATGATTGATATCTTATATAATGATCTGTTTGAAAAAACAAATAGATGTACTGCGGATTTGACTGGGTATACATCCTTAATATAATAAAGTTTTGTGTTATAGTGATTTTCTTACTCTTATTTTTTTTTTATTTATTATTTATTACTGCGTGACACACAAAGTGAATTTAAAAATAAGAGTAATAAAAAGCCGTGTAAAGTGCTACGAACTCAAAGCAACAACAATGAACAAAATCGACAACGAAAGTATATAAACATAAAATTTTATTGCGTTATTGAAAGTTACAGTGATTTTTTTATTTTTTCAAGTAGACTGATCAATAAATAGATTATAATAGTAAATTTGACAAACAAACAAATTGGGAACAACAAAACTTTAAATTTTTTAATTTAGCAAATGTACAAGTGAACAAAATTATATTTTTAATAAAAAGATTACAAAAACATTTTTTGTGAAATTTTATTAGTAATTTTATTTTTTAGTGCGTACACAGAATGAGCTTATAAATAAAACCGAGTCTAATTTTTTCATCACGCAAACAAAGTGAATTTTAACAAAACTTTATAGCATTATAGAAAATTACATCATTTTTTTTAATGAGCGAACTTGTCAATATTTTATTAGTACAAATTTGAAAGAAAACAAGTTATTTGAGTGTAAATTTGACAAAAAACAAGTTATTATTACTACGTACACAAACTGAATTAAAAAAGAAATACATAAACGTGAAGTTTGAAAAATTATAGATTACAATTTTTCAACTAATCGAACTTAGCAACAGTATTTCTTTTGAAGTATGAATTCGACAAAAAAATGAATAAAGTTGGGAAAAACAAAACTTTAAATTTATAAATTCAACAAACGTAGAATGGAGAAAATGTGTAAAAAAAAAAGAACTTTTTATGGAAGTACATATAAATCTGACAAATAACCACAATAAAATCGGGAAAAACAAAACTTTGGATTTATATATTCGACCAACGTTTACTGAAGAAAAGCTATATTTTATAAAAATGAACATTTATAATAAAAAAAAATTGTTTTAAAAAACAAAAAACTCCCGTCTGCTATAATAGTATAACTTTATGAAAATATATTTTTTTTAAATGTTTCAAAAAAAGAATGAAAAAAAGAAAGTAAATATTAAACAAATGAATTAATTTAACACCCACCACCAAAAGTAGATACTGGTGAATTTTAAAAAGTGTGAAATAAAAATTGTTTTAAAAAACAAAAAACTCCCGACTGCTATAATATATATAACTTCATAAAAATATATTTTTATAAAATATTTATAAAAAAGAATGAAAGAAATTTCCAAAAAAAGATTTATTTTGAAACTCCTCCGCCAAAAGTAGATAGTAGTGAACTTGAAAATATGTGAAATAAAAATTGATTAGAAATAATACATATAGATAAAAAAAACATTCAATTGGTTAGTGTAACTCCCTCGACATTCAATTTTTTTATGGTTAATGTTAATTGACGGTAGGATAAGTTATTTACATGCGAAAAATAAAAATCAAAAAGTAATTATCAAAGTTAAATAATTGTGCGAAAAATGTAGATGATGAAAAAACGTACAATTTACATAAAATTAACAAATGTTATAATTATAATCGAATTTAATTGTGGTCGGGAGAAGTCTCTAAGTCATTAAATGAGAAATTGAGACGTCTCCCGACCACAATTAAATTCGATTATAATTATAACATTTGTTAATTTTATGTAAATTGTACGTTTTTTCATCATCTACATTTTTCGCACAATTATTTAACTTTGATAATTACTTTTTGATTTTTATTTTTCGCATGTAAATAACTTATCGGGATATTACTCGTCGGGATATGTATGCACATCGTCTTTTTCGGATTAACGGGACAGACCTAGTTAGAATTTTCGAAAAATCGATTTTTTTTTTATTTCATTTTCAAAAAGTAGAATCTCTTACGAACATTTTCCGCCCAGGTAAATGTAAATCGGACCATTATTCGCCGAAATACAAGACTTTGTAGCACGTCGTGTCTGAGCCATAGGTAAGCAGGTAGCGGACTTCAAGTGCGTTTTTCTCGAAACCATGTTTTTGAAGTCGGTGATCACTGTAGCTCGAGAACGGCTTTACCGATCGGGTTGAAATTTATATCACTTCTTCTATACATGGTAGTCCTCCATATGAACGAAGGATTTTTTTTTTTGATAATTATTTTTATTTTTAATAGCAAAAAATGGAACTGATATTTTGGTCAAAAAAACACTTTTGACTTTTAACGGCCGCCATTTTGTGAAAAATGGAAATTTTTCAAAACCCTTCGTTCAACTGGAGCATTATATCATTAACTAAAAATCCCCTCCGTTTTTTTTGTTTCAGATGAGCCGTTGCAGCGTGAGCTTGATCACCGCAAACCGTGTTTTTTTTTGCAGCGTCCTCGGCAATTGACGGTCACCAGCTTATTTCGATATGTATTGCGTTGAAAAAATTGCAACATATACATTACATATGTATCTTTTAAACGGAAGAACTTTTGTTGTGAATTATTTTATCGTTTGACCAAAAAAAAATCGGAAAAAGGCCTTTTTTTGACGTTCCAACTAGGTCTGTCCCGTTAATAATGCCCATTTTTTCGTCCGAATAGATCCATGCTGCTAGGTACTGTCTCATGCAATCAGGATGAATAAGATAGTTTTATTCATCTGGGCACTTCATAGCAGGAGTGTAGAGTGTACGCGCGTGTGGGAGGGGGGGGGGGGGCGGTCTAAAATATTCCATCATATTTGACGAATTTTCATATGGTCAAAATATAACCTATCTTTCGATAAATTTCCAAACGAATAATTGTATACAGTGGCGTGCAAAAGTTTCGGGCCACCCTATTTTTTCCAGTTAATTGATAAAATATTTTATTTCTCCACTCGTTCATTGTTCAAAATATTCAAGAGAGTTAGATTGAAGGTAACAACGTCGTATATTATATTTAATTATGGCGTATTTTTCGTATACTACGTGGAATGATTTTGGTCGGTGTGCAAAAGTATCGGGCCACTATATCGCCGCGGCTTCGTACGCACGGTTGTTTACATTTTTTTCCTCATTAGTTTCACAACATGTCCTACAATGGAAAATCAGTCTCCTTTCTGCCACAATGTCGAAACACACGAATATCCAGCTTCGTGAAATCGTGTTAAAACTTTCGTCAGAAGGAAAAAGTTCTCGTGATGTTACGGAGATTTTATCTATTGGCAAAAGTATCGTTAATCGTATTATTACTAAATATAAATTAACAAACTCACTGCATGACAAAAATCGGAGCGGTAGACCGCGAAAAACTTTGAATTGCGTCAACAAAATTATAAAAAGGAAGTGCATTGTAGATCCACGAAAAAGTGCTGCAGATGTTTTCCGGGAATTGCAAAGTGAAAATCTAGCTGATGTTAGTCGGAGTACGGTATCTCGACGTCTCAAAGCTGCGGAGCTGATTGGACGTGTTGGTGTAAAGAAACCATTGATTAGCAAAAAGACTAAGAAGGCTAGATTAGACTTTGCGAAAAAATATCAGCGCTGGACGGTATCAGATTGGCGGAAATACTGTTTTCCGATGAATCGAAATTTCAATTATTCGAAGTGATGGTCGGAAGTACGTAAGACGTCTAGCAGGTACCAGATTAATGTAAAGTACCAAATTCCTACCGTAAAACACGGTGGCTGAAACATTAAAGTTTCAGGAGCATTTTCTGCTGATGGTGTTGGTCCGCTGGTGGAAATTCATGGCAATGTGGACGCTGCAATGTACAGGGATATACTACAAGATCACATGCTCCCATTTGCAATGAAAAATTTGCCGCATGGTTGGGATTTTCAACACGATAACGATACGAAACACGCTTCGCGTCTTATTAAAAATTTGCTTCAAAGCCGGAAAGTCCGCCTTCTTGACTAGCCATCGCAGTCACTGGATTTATATCCTATTGAACACCTGTGACAAGACCTCAAGCATCGTGTTGAAATGAAAAATTACTCCAACAAAACGGAATTGTGGAACCATTCGGGAAGTGAATGGGAAAAATTGCCACAAGAACGAATCAAACAACTAATTGGGTCTATGCCTCGTCGATGCACTGCAGTCACCGCTGCTAAGGGCATGGCAACAAAGTATTGAGTCGAGTGGAGAAGACCAAGACATGGTTCCTTATTTTTCAAGGTTTTTGTTATTTTTTTCATACCCAAAAGTACCCGGCCCAATACTTTTGCACAGCCAGTCATAAAAAATTGGTCAACAATTAATGATTTAAGATCGATATCAATATATACAACCTATTGTTTCTAAATATAAGTGATTACGTGTTATCATTACTCATTTGTTTTTCTCCCACCACCATATTTCTGTTCAATGTGCATAAAAAATAGGGTGGCCCGAAACTTTTACACGTCACTGTATGTATTCATCCGGCTGCCGGACGAGCAGACACAGCCTTAAGGCCATGTGAAAGACGTTCAAGGCAATGTGAAATACGCTCAGTCGGTAAAAATCCTATAACCAACTTTTCTCCTACACGGATTATATTACAAGCAAATAACGAGAACCACTCTGTTCGTTTTTCAACTGAACGGGAGGTGATTCTCGTTATTTGCTACCAACCGAGCGTTTTTCATATTTTTTTGATCGTCTTTCACATTGCCTTAATGTATCCATATATTGTAACGGAACGTTTTTGCCATACGCTAAACGTCGCTACGCGCAGGTCCGAGCTTCCTAAATAATTTTAAATAATTTTGGAGCAGGTATGAAAGAAACGTGAGAAACGCGGATTTTGTGTTCAAAATAATAACAAAATTAATTTATTCAATTAAACAAGGTAAATTTTCCGATTTTTGTTACAATAAATGAATATTTGTTTTATTTCGCGTTCGGGTTATTTATTTGCATGAATTTATTTATTAATCCGAATCAGAACGGAAAGAAACGGTATCAATTTTGTTTCTTTGTCGGTAATTATTCAAACGATGATATTTATTTTAATTCCCTTTTCGCGTCAGAATTATCGTTTAAATGAGAAAAATAACAATAATAATGGTCAAATAATAAAAACGATGTCTTCGAGGCTAATTAACAATAATAATTGAAATACTCGGTGAAGCTTTGTCGACAGAATAATAATAATAATAATTCAAACAATAACTGAATTATTTAATATGAAATAACAATTAATAGGGCTTTATGTTGCTATGAAATTCACTTTTATTTCATAGTGAATAATAAAATTAATTCAAAATTTTAATAATCCAAAAGTGGGTTGACTCGATATAATAATAATGATAATTTTATGTTTTTAATTGATTCTATATAATGGATAATCTTACCGCGGCCTTTTGGATTATCGAATTCAGGATTATTGATGCTTTTAAGGATAGACGAGGATTTCTGAGCATAATAAGTGACGCAGACTGATTATATTTTATTGAAAATAATTTTGAATAAAAAAATTCAAAACATAAATTTAATTAGCAAATTTTAATTAAAAGAGAGCAAGCAGTCTTCCCACTTCCAGCAGGCATAAATTGAAAAGATAAAAATAATTAGAGGAAACGTAGTATGCAAGCTATGGGCCCCGAACGTCACCGAACGACGCCGATACCCCACACACCACAGGTAAGGATGCGGACCCCGAGCCATGGGATGTGAACGTCGCCGAACACCTCCGATACCCCGAGCACCCACAGGAAAAAGGAAAAATGTAAAAAAAATAAAGAATGACCTTGGACTATGGGAGTTGAACGTCGCCGAACCGCTCCGATTCGGCGACGTTCCGAAATTTTCCATACAATTTGTCACATAAGTCAATATTAATCTACCATACATTTTGGCAATAAGAGTATGGGTCAGTCGGTATCTCGCCACCGTGAGTGCGAGAGCGATAGCAGCAAATTTCGAAAGTGAAATTTTTCGACACGGTTTCACCGATTACAAAAAGGCCCTGTCAGCGGATTTTTGCCATCGTCCCGCGTCCACTGACAGAGCTTTTTTGTATTCGGTCAAACGGTGTCGAAGAATTTCAATTTCAAAAACTCGAGGTGAGCTTAGGTGACTGATTCATACTCTTAACTAGTAAAATAAGCACAGCTAATTTGGAATCACAATATGCGGATTGTTTTGTATCCCAAATTATCCTCCTTTTCTTTAACTAATTGTTATCGATTAATCGATGCTCATGTGGAGCATATCTCACGTTATTACACGGCACGTTTATTCCGGTTTTGTAACACCCGGGGGAAAACTGGAGTTACAGAGCGTCTAAACGGTACTGTACATCCGAAATAAGTAATCCGGTACCATTTACACGCACTTTTACACCGGTTTTTACTACAACAGGTTTCACAAAACGAAATAAGCCTGCCATGTAAAAGCGGTCATCAATTGATTGCATTCCAAGGCGGGTAAGATTTAAATCTGCGTCAGGAGATCCGAATGTTCGGAGTGGTTGAAAAATTTGCCGTGAACAAAAAAGCATATTTTTAGCTGACTAGTCGAAAAATTTTCGGGCCGGACAAGTACTCTGTGCGTATCCGCTCTACGTACGATAGTAAACTTTTATCAATTTGTTACCAATAAAACTGTACTATAAATATTATACATGAGAGTGTGGCAGCGTTCAAGCTCACGCGGGCTAATGCAATTCTGTATTTTTTTTTAAAGCCCTTGCAGTTCCAAGTCATAGGATAATAATTCGCTGTAATAAAGCATTAATTAGAGAAATGGCATATGAACATAATTGGAGATTTTATAAACATAATAAAATCCCACGTACTTGGCCACATATACTTTAGTAGATCTTTATTTATTTATCAACTTTTTGTGAACGTACAACATTTACGACAATGAAATTATCACTTCTGTACAATTTGACTTTATTTGATAAGATAATGAGGGCAGTTACCCATAAAACTTTGATGATGAGTTTGTTTTTAGAAAGGATTTTTGTGCGGAGATCTTTGCATGACCGACTTAGACGGGTTTTTGTAAATTTTTGTGGGGAACGGTATTTTGGCACTGGGTGGTGGGGGGGATTATCTGGAACGACTATTCGGGGGGCATAAATGTACTTGTCTCACTTTTTTTCACAGCATTTATGCTGTTTTTGGCTAGGATTTGTCGACTTTTTGTATGAAAGTCATAGCTTATTAATTAAACATGTCAATATTGTGTACGTACTCGGGTATGAAATTCATAGCTGACCAATTAAACATGTCTATATTATGTATGTATCTGAGTGATGCAAAAGAATTGACATTTTTTTCGGCATTGCAGCAAAATATGGTAACATTTTATCAAAAAGAAATTCTCTCAAGAATTGAATCCTGAATAAAAATTTTAGAGGTCGCTCAAGCGATTTTTTAATTATTTCAGCTAAAAATGGATACGTGATCGAATTTCGAGTTGGTGTATCGCGACTATATTCGGACTAAAAATGCAATGTGAAATATTAATCTAAGAAGTGTTCAAAAGAATTCAATCTTCTAATTAACCATCAATACTTATAAAATTATTAGATTACTTAAAACGTACAGTCATTCTAAGAAGATACGACGCATAAAAGAACAACGAACAAGTAAAAAATTGACTTTTTTTTAATATAGTAAAAAAAAATTTCAAAAAATATTGCACTGAAACATCCGTGCCAACAGATCAACGGATCGGAAAATATTCCATAAAAAATGATGCCGAAGAAATACTCCAATAGCATCAGAATGAACCAAAAGTTTTTAAATATAAGTAATCATAACGAAACGAGCTTTTGAAACAAAAAAGTATACGTACAAAATTGCGAGAGCTAAAGTTTGATTGGAAAAAATAATTTTGGCCGAAGTACTACGCGAGTTTTTCTTTTATAATGTTTATTGATTATGAATTATATCTCGTGAGCAATAGATAAAAAAAAAATTGGTGAAGTACTTATGAAATTTTTTTTTCTCAAATCAAATATCTTTTCGCTCAAAATTATTTCGCATCGCTTGATTCCGTTTTGGGTTGCAAGTGCAAATAGTATTTTCATGTATTTAAGGTCTTTACCACTCTAGGATGGTTTAAAACAACATATAATTCAAACTTAGGATGATTCAAACGTAAGGTGGTATCATACACCATTCTCTCAGTTATATAAAAAATGAAGAGAATGGTTTCCAAATAAATTTTATTATTGCATGCAAGGGACATTTTATGGTAAAAGAGAAGAGGCACTGTTTTCGACTCCTATCCAGAGTTTACGTTCGGAAAAATAAATTGTTGGGGCTAGGGTTAATAAAAAAAATTATTTTTTAAGGCCCTGTTCAAACGTTTCTTTATTAAATTACATTTCATTTTGTTGCACTATCACTCTTCTATATATATATATAAGTCACTTTAATCAAAAGTTAAAACTGACCGCGATCTTTATAACCTCACGACAAAGATATTAAATATTCACCGAATACGAGTTTATCATATACCATTCTCTTCGTTATCAAAAAAACGAAGAGAATGGTCTCTAAATAAACCTTATTATTGCATTCGAGGAACATTTTATGGTAAAAGAGAAAAGAGATCGTTTTCGATTCCGTTGTAGAATTTACTTTCGGAAAAAAATTGTAGGGGTTCGGTTTAATAAATAAAATTATTTATTTAGTCACTGTTCAATAGTTTATTATCACACTTTATTTTCCCACTATCACTCTTCTATCCATAATAATAAAAGTCACTCTTTACTCGTCTATCTATCTATCTGTAAACGCTACTCTAATCAAAATTTCAAATTGACCGCGATCTTTATAACCTCACGACTATTAAGGGGACCGTATGGTCTAGAGCACGAAAATTTCACCTATTTTCACGATTTTTTTTTTGCCATAAAAAATTTAAAAATCGATGTTTTAACTTTTCGGGTTTATTACTACCTTTATTAAGTATACAAAAAAAATTTTTTTTAATTTTAAAAACAGTGTTTATTATCATATAATTGGCATTGAAGACGACCCTCTCGAAAAATCCGACCCGGACGGTGAAGATCGATCCGAGACTTCTACTCATCTGAAACACAAAATTCAAGAAGATTCTTAATCAGAAAGAGTGCAGTTATGGTCGGGACTAGAACAAATCGAAAAAATTAAAAATTGACAAAATGGCGCGCTTTTGAAAAAAAATTCGTAAAATCGGGTTTTTTTTCACTAGTTTTTTAGTATAAACAATAAGAAATTATTTAAATAAAATTATGATTGTGGTTCCGACGATAGCCATACATGTTGTGAACAACATATCCAAATTTCAAGTGATTCGGTTGAATAGTTTTTTTGTTTTCACCTGCGCAGTGCCGAAAAAAGTCGTTTCGAGATAAATGAGTTTAAAGTTTGAGGTACAGATATTTTCAAAAATTGAGCAAATTTTGAATACTTACAGTTAATCCGCGATTCCGGCACCATATAGGATTCCTTCGGAACGTTCATAATTCAAGATTTCCTCACTCCTTTCATTTCTTCGAGCTGTCCGAGCCTCTTTGGAGTTGTCCGTGCTCCTACGGTTGGCGCTCGATACTCGCAGCTCGTCTCGGTTTTGCGCTAGTTGCTCCGCTTGTGGCCCGATTGTTATGCCCATGGTCTCCATTATTTTCAATAGGGATGCAAATCCTTCATTGAATATGCAAGCGGAAATGTGAGTGGCAATATCAATGATTTTTTTTCCGGCAAACAGATGTTTCGGCGCAAGGTGCCACACGCAAGCATTGAAACTTTCGTTATTGTTCTGCGTATTACTGCCAATACACCTTTCCAATAAAGTCTCTGCTGTCAATTCTTCATAAATTGGTTTTAATATCTCTTGTGCTTCATCGCACAGAGCAGGTGGGTGCTCGTAGGTGTCTAAAGTACCTGCAGCCTCACTTTGACGCCACTTGCACCACGATTCGGAACCTGGAGGACAGTACGAGTGTTGCGGATTTTCATCTGTTGAAATTTTGTGATAATATGCTGCCCATATTTCACTTCTCATCCCTTCAGTCGAATCTGAATTACGTCTAATTGCTAGACCGTAATAAGTTGACAGCTCTTGCAATAATTTATTCGTCAATTGTTGACGCTTCGGTGTTTTATTTATCGATTTCCGCTGTGTCTTTTTTCCCTCTTCTTTTTCTGTCAATTTCTTTGTTGCTTTCTTTATTTGTGCATGTTTTTTTTTCGCATCAACAGCACGTTTGTACAAACGTTTTTTAACATGCAAAACACATTCTTTTTTGCAAACTAAAAAATCATCCCCGTAAGGCTTTGTGTCCAATAAGGCTTTGAACGTTTTCGTGTCGCCATCTCCGATATAGTTCGCGTATTTTACGTTGTACAACTCTTCCGATCTCTTGAACATTTCCACGATGCCGTCTACCTCCATTTTGCCAGCACTTCCGGTATGATTTGCGTCACAGTGATCTTCATGCTCTCGATACCACGCTTCATATTCAATCGTATCCTCTTGGCCTTTCCATTGAGAGCAGGCTTGACATATACTGCATTTGACGACAACATCTAAAATTTTATTACTGTATTTCCCTATTAACGAGGCAATACCGAGAAGCGATGAGAATCCACGTTTCGCCCACGATCCATCACCAGACACAGAAAGTTCATCCGCGGGACGCCCAGCTTTTACATTCAACTCGACTTCTTCTTTCAATGCTCTTTGGAAAACGATTTTCGCGACGGCTTCAGCTGCAATTTTTATATTGTCCACGATGCCGTAATATGTACTCTTACAAATTCCTTGTCCAAGATCCATGAGACCGCAGAAATTTTTCAAGCCTTCAAATCCTACTCCAAGCATTCTCAGGGCGAGAACAAGTCGACGGTTGATTTCAAATGCCTTATCAATTAACGGCGAAGACAAAATAAAAGTTTCTTTACACTCACACTTCACAGAGAGTTTGAATCCTAGACCACGTTGTCCGTTTTTGCTAAAAGTGACCGCACCGTTACAATCTTTACACTTCAACAACTGTTGCAACGTTAAAAATATCATGCTGAATTCGATGATGCAATAATTGAAAGTAGGATTAACGTTTACTTCCAATTCCTCATTGCCTTTTAATTTTTTCGCAGACGTGCTCGTAAAATCAGTAGTATTTTCGATAGTGAATCGATTGCCCTTGAAATATCTTTTGCGACCTACAGAAGATGGTCGTCTAGAAGAGTCACGGCCTTGCTTTCTATCCATATTTTCTGATATTTTATTTCAAAATTTTCGATGTTGGTTCGTCAAAACGTAACGTTGTACTGATCAAGTCAGGGGAAAGCGAAATGACCGTTTCCCTCACAAATATTCGACAATAGGTATATTTCGGGGAAGGGAAAAGTATATATAGGTATATAGTATGTACTATATACAGGTATATATTTTCGGAGAAGGATTGGGACAGCTGCTGCGCTCCGATTAGGTTACCGGTTAGCGCTAGACCCGTTAGGAGCGCGCGGACCGCTCTCTACCTGCGTTATGGGCTGTAGAAGCTGTAATATTGAGAATTTCCGCATGAAAATTTCACAGTATATTCTTGAGATACTATACTTTCGACATATCGAAAAAAAAAAAAATCGATTTTTTCAAATTTCTAGACCATACGGTCCCCTTAAGAAAGAATATTGGTCAGCTGTCATATTCACGATCGATCGAATGTCACCGGAATTTTCACCAATATCACTAGTATCACTAGACAGCGACTACGCAAAAAACAGTTGAGCATCAAAAATGTGTGCGAAAAAATGCTCAATTTTTCGGAGCAACGATTAAAAAAAAATTAATATTATCAATACGCTTTAAGCTACGAGGTTCTAATTAGTCGCGATCGAAAGAAAAAATAAAATAAAAAATACGTGAACTTGAATAGTCCTCCAAAACGCTGTTATTTAATAAATATTAAAGAAACAATTTTTGAAAACAGGTAGAATCGTGCTGCTTCCTGTAGAAGTGTCTTGTAGCACTCGCTTGTAAATGTACTTGTCTCGAGTCGCTACCGCGACTCTTAATCCCTACGGTGATGAACTGACAGTTGTCAAAAGTGAATGCATAGGCCATGTTCAGAAAAGGATGGGAACTCGGCTCCGAAACATCAGAAAAACTAAAAAACTGGGCGGAAAAGGAAAATTGACAGAGGCTTTGGTGAAAAAGCTCAACACGTATTGCGGCTTAGCGATTCGAAGAAATGTAAACAGCATCGGAGACATGAAGAAGGCCATAATGGCAACTTTTCAGCACATGATATCCACAGACGACAATCCACAACACGATAACTGTCCAGAGGGAGAAGACAGCTGGTGCAAGTAGCAGCAAGCTAAAGCACTTGGAACGGAGCCTGAAGCGCATCCTGCCCCATTACACCCCGACGTTCAAAAAGAAACTCTTCCAGTATACAAAGATTTATCGAGAGACGATTTGCCGACGAGATGTTTAGGCGGTCATACGCAGAACGCTAATGAAAGTTTCAATTCGACCGTTTGGTGATTGGCTCCAAAGCACCTACATGCTGGCCTGAAAATAGTCGAGGTTGCAGCATTCTTGGCTACTGCATTATTTAATGAAGGAAATTCAGCCCTTCTAATGCTGATGAACGAATTAAAACTCGTAATTGGCTCGCAGAGCTTCAATTTTGCCGGGAATATGGATGAGCAGCGCGTGAAAAGACAGAATAGGCGCAGCTCGTTGGAGACCAAAGAAGCTCGGAAAGCTCGTCAAGAGGAGGTGCAAGCCCGAAATGATGCATTTGAAGAAGAAGAGGGATTGCTATATGGTGCTGGAATAGCTGATTAACCGATAAGCAGTTTATATAATTAATTACTGCCTTGAATTTCTCGTTTTCGCTACATTTTTTTTCAAACGCGTTTTTCTCGAAATGACTTTTTTCAACTGTTGGGCATTCTAGCTCAAAAAGTTATTGACCAATCATTCTGAAAATTTGTATGAATATTCTTTGTTCAATCACAATTTATATGGACCTAACTCTGGGATGATATTATTATTAAAAATATTTTTTTCACCACACCTGCACGGAAAGTTCACTTTTCCGCTTCGCGCAAGTTGAAATTTCCGTGAAGGTGTGGTGAAAAATAGTATACGCTACACGGGAGTGAAAAAAGACTATCTCAAACCGCGTGCTTGTCACCCTTGCCTTCGGCTTGGGTGACAATTTTGCCCGCCGTTTGAAATAGTCTACTTTCCCTCCCTAGTGGCATAATATCTAGAGTCGCGGTAGCGACTCGAGACAAGTACATTTATAAAAGAGAGTTCGCTCCAAGACTCTTTACAGCGAGGACCGCGTTTCCAACTGTTTTCGAAAACTTTCAAAAATTGTTTCCGCAATATTTAAATAATTACGATATTTTGGAGGATGTTGCGGGTTCACGTATTTTTTATTTTTTTTCTTCTTTCGATCGTGACTATTTGGAACTCTGTAGCTTAACGCGTATTGAGGATATTAATATTTTATTTTTTCGTTGCATCAAAAAATTGTACATTATTTCGCACACATTTTTGATGTTTATTTGTTTTTTTTTTCGCAGTCGCCGTCTAGTGACACTAGTAATACTGGTATAGAAATCTGGTGATTCGTGAATAATACACTGAATATATACCTATATATTACTCATTGACTTTCCGTTTATTATGGTTTTATGAAGTGACACTAGTGATGAGGTTATAAAGATCGCGCATGTGACAGCTGACCAATATTTTTTTCGTCAGTTTGATTTTTTGGTTTGCGTGACTGTTCTTACTTTTGGTCAATCTTTCTTAAAATAAAACAGTCATGAGGTATAAAGATCGCGGTCAATCTGAACTTTTGGTTACAGTGACGTTTATAGATAGATAGACGAGTAAAGAGTGACTTTTATTATTATAGATAGAAGAGTGATAGTGGCAAAATAAAGTGTAATAATAAACTATTGAACAGTGCATAAATAAATAATTTCATTTATTAAACCTAGCTCCTACAATTTTTTTTCCGAACATAAACTCTACAACGGAGTCGAAAACGATCCCTTTTCTCTTTTACCATAAAATGTTCCTCGAATGCAATAATAAAGTTTATTTAGATTTAGAAATCATTCTCTTCGTTTTTTTTTATAACTAAAAGAATGGTATATAATAAACTCGTATTCGGTGAATATTTAATATCTTTGTCGTGAGGTTATAAAGATCGCGGTTAGTTTTAACTTTTGATTAAAGTAAATTTTATTATAGATAGAAGAGTGATAGTGCAAAAATAAAGTGTAATTCATTAAATAAACTTTTGAACAGTCTAAATAAATAATTTTTTTTATTAACCCTAGCCCGAACAATCCATTCTTCCGGACGTAAACTCTATAGAATCATACTTTATATCTATCAGTCTCGTGGTCGGTAAATATTTTGCTACACACTTTTCTCCTACATAGATTAATTTTTGAGAAAATCAAACGTTACACGTTCTCTTTTCATCAGAGAATAAGGCGTAACTCTCGCTTTTCTCGAAATGTCATGCGAATGGAGTCTAGAGTACAGGAGGGTTCACTCACAAGGAAAGGTACTTTGGTGTCCCCCTCCGATTTTGATAATTTTTATATATGTTATAGTCCATCGAAAATTAAGAGACACGTAATTTTTTTTATCGGCTTAAAGTTATTTTTAAGGGGTGAAATCGACCCCCAAAGTTGAGCATGTTTTGCATCTGGTAGAGTGTTTCATATAGAAGCACTTAACCGATCGTAACGAAACCAATTGCAAAACGTTTTTCACGTCAAATAACCTGTATATAATGTTCAACTTCTTATGCACCCCTATTACATGGGGATGATTCACCCCCGAATATCCAGAATTCTTTTGTATAAAAAAAACTTGCAATCCGATTTCAATAAAACAAACGCCATTTTGCAGAGCAAAAAAAATAAAATTGACGTATTTTTGGGTTTTTCTCAGATTAAAAAAATTAAGGGGGTAAAACACCCTTAAAATGTCAAATTTCATTTTGAGCACTGTCCCCTTCCGATTTCAATATTTTTTTTATAAAATGTAGCTTATCGAAAAATAAGACCACCTATTATTTTTATTGGCTCAAAATTATTTTTAAGGCGTGAAATCAACCCCCAAAGTTGGGCATGTTTTGCATCTGGTAGAGTGTTTCATATAGAAGCACTCAACCGATCGTAACGAAACCAATTGCAAAACGTTTTTCACGTCAAATAACCTGTATATAATGTTCAACTTCTTATGCACCCTTACTTACTGCAGGGGGCTGAACCACCCCCTGACATTCATAATTTTTTGTATAAAAGAAAAATTGTCATTCGATTTCAATGGAAAAACCAACATTTTGAAAAGCAAAAAAAAATTATAGTGAATGTGTCTAGATTTTTCGAATAAAAAAAATTAAGGGGGTAAAACACCCCTAAAATCTCAAATGTCATTTTGCGCACTTAAATGATAAAATTCAATTCAATTGGTCTCATTATCATTGCGTATCGACTTATATGCTAAATAATATTTATTTCGCATGTACATCCGCTGCCCTTCTGACATGCTTCACGTTTATAAAGAAGTGTTGGTATCCGTTCTATTTATATAAGTTTCTATTTTGAACGATTTACGAAAATAAAAAAAAAACTCAAATATCAAAAGAGTCGCATCAGCAATTCACCGCCCAGAATGTAAACAAAGCTGGCTCATGCCTTGCCATATTCTTATTCATATCAAGAACCGCTATAGTGGCTCGACCCCAAGTATTCTTGAAAAAGCCAGTTCGCTCAGGCTAATGTTTGAGGTATATCCGAAAACCAAATAAAAATGCTGTTTTCGTGGTGATGTCAGATCAAACCGCCCACTCAAGATGAAAAAGGTAAAACTGACTTTATATTATTCCAGAAGTTAAGTTGCTGTTCGACTGTTGATCAGTCATTATCGTGTCCGCTATCGTGAATACCGTATTGTTATTAACATGTCCATCAATCCAATGAACGTAATAAGACTGTTGTTTCTTACATTCGAGGTAATGAACATTCCTGACAGTCCTGTTAACAATAATGAAGTGGAATTGAAAGAGAGTTTCGCGGAAATTCTGAAGGCCTCTATGGCAGAGTTCAATCAGTTAGAAATCGTCGAAGATACGACATTAGATTTTCAAGAACCGTTTAGAGATGTCATAGTAGAACCTGTCGAAGATAATGACATCGAATGGGGTCTTGGAGAATCTCCATTAAGCCCTGAAACGTGTACTGACGATGAAGAAGATTTGAGCTACGACTACAAACAAAGAGCTGTTGAGTACTGGAGAAGTGCAAAAACGAAACAAAATAGGAAAATAGAAACAGTCCAAAACCGATTTAAACTCGTTAAATCTGTGCGCCAATTAAGGCGCTGGGCTCAACAAATTAATAAAGGCGGAACTTACAAGGAAAAATTGTCGCGCATTTCTGAATATACAATCGATAATTTAAAAAGCGCCATAGAAGCAGGTCTCATTGTACACGATATCGATCTTCGGAGATGGGCATTACAAGCCCAAAAATTGATTGGGCATGAGAATTTGCGTTTCAGGGCTTCGCCAACATGGATAAAAAAGTTTAAAAAAGTTCATCGAATAACAAGTAGAAAAATAAATAAATTCGTGACAAGAAAGACTCTCGAATCAAAGGACATATTACAAAACGATGCTAATAAATTTGTCTCCGCAGTTCAATTGAAAATTGAGGAATATGGCTTGGAAAATATTTATAATTCTGATCAAAGTGGTTTCCAATTAGAAGTCCATTCAGGGCGAACGTTAACAGAAGAAGGTACAAAACAAGTAGAATGCCTTGTACAATCCGTTTCAGCGACAACCCATAGCTACACCATCCAGCCGACAATATCAGCAGCAGGAAAATTGTTGTCACCTCTTCTGATAATTTTAAAAGAGCCATCCGGGCGGTTGGGGCCAATCGTAGAACGAACCATTTTTCGACCTCCCAATGTTTTTATAAGTGTTTCAAAATCTGGCAAGGCTACATCAGGTACGTTGGTATGTAATATTCAAATATAAAAAATAGATGTGCTATTAATTTTTACATATTGATTTATAGAACATTTCAAAGTATGGCTTCAAGAAGTGTTCTTCCCAAATGTCGGTGAGAAAAGTGTGCTTTTAATAGACTCATGGAGTGGACATTGCCCTAGTGTTGTCACGGAAGTTACACCACATAACAAAGAAATTGTTACAATGATCATACCGAAAGGAACAACAGGGAATATCCAGCCACTTGATGTCTTCGGATTTAGAATTTGGAAAAATTATGTCAGACATTTTTCAGACAGTGTCATGTTACTTGATTATGATTTAAGTCTACATTTACGAAATAATATAATCAAGCTGCAATCTCTAGTACATAATCAATTATCATCTCCGAGGTACGAAAATTTATTTCGATATGCCTGGTTCAAAAGTGGGTACATAGAAGAACGACCTGAGCATTTCGAAAATCCCGTTGAATTCGCTTTTGGTATGTCATCTCAAACACAATGTGAAATTGAAGGCTGCACAAATGTGGCTGTAGTAAGATGTTCATGGTGTAAAAAGTCACTTTGTTTCAAACATTTCTTCGAAGAACATCATTACTGTTCAAAATATAATCATTAAGTTCAGGAATGATAATTGAAACGAAAATTTGAATTGGAATCTATTTTTACTACATGAAAGATTTTAGCGCCTATGTATAACCTATATATATATATTTGTGTACAGACCATGTGTATACAAAAATAAAAAATCGTGAAGCTCACGACCACCGAAGATGTAGGAGTACTCAATTTTTCATATAATTAAAAAGCCGATGTACATGCGAAATAAATATTATTTAGCATATAAGTCGATACGCAATGATAATGAGACCAATTGAATTGAATTTTATCATTTAAGTGCGCAAAATGACATTTGAGATTTTAGGGGTGTTTTACCCCCTTAATTTTTTTTATTCGAAAAATCTAGACACATTCACTATAATTTTTTTTTGCTTTTCAAAATGTTGGTTTTTCCATTGAAATCGAATGACAATTTTTCTTTTATACAAAAAATTATGAATGTCAGGGGGTGGTTCAGCCCCCTGCAGTAAGTAAGGGTGCATAAGAAGTTGAACATTATATACAGGTTATTTGACGTGAAAAACGTTTTGCAATTGGTTTCGTTACGATCGGTTGAGTGCTTCTATATGAAACACTCTACCAGATGCAAAACATGCCCAACTTTGGGGGTTGATTTCACGCCTTAAAAATAATTTTGAGCCAATAAAAATAATAGGTGGTCTTATTTTTCGATAAGCTACATTTTATAAAAAAAATATTGAAATCGGAAGGGGACAGTGCTCAAAATGAAATTTGACATTTTAAGGGTGTTTTACCCCCTTAATTTTTTTAATCTGAGAAAAACCCAAAAATACGTCAATTTTATTTTTTTTGCTCTGCAAAATGGCGTTTGTTTTATTGAAATCGGATTGCAAGTTTTTTTTATACAAAAGAATTCTGGATATTCGGGGGTGAATCATCCCCATGTAATAGGGGTGCATAAGAAGTTGAACATTATATACAGGTTATTTGACGTGAAAAACGTTTTGCAATTGGTTTCGTTACGATCGGTTAAGTGCTTCTATATGAAACACTCTACCAGATGCAAAACATGCTCAACTTTGGGGGTCGATTTCACCCCTTAAAAATAACTTTAAGCCGATAAAAAAAATTACGTGTCTCTTAATTTTCGATGGACTATAACATATATAAAAATTATCAAAATCGGAGGGGGACACCAAAGTACCTTTCCTTGTCAGTGCAAATTGCATAGGACAGGGTGAAGCCGAAATCGTGACTCGGTGAGGTGACTCGGTGAAAATGTACGGTAGATTAATGTTGACTTATGTGACAAATTTTATGAAAAATTTTCGGGCCGGACAAGTACTCTGTGCGTATCCGCTCTACGTACGATAGTAAACTTTTATCAATTTGTTGTTAATAAAACTATACTACAAATATTACAAATGAGAGTGTGGCAGCGTTCAAGCTCAAGCAGGCTAATGCAATTCTGTATTTTTTTTAAAGCCCTTGTAGTTCCAAGACATAGGATAATAATTCATTGTAATAAAGCATTAATTAGAGAAATGGCATATGAACATAATTGGAGATTTTATAAACATAATTAAATCCCACGTACTTGACCATATATACTTTAGTAGATATTTATTTATTTATCAACTTTTTGTGAACTTACAACATTTACGGGAATGAAATTATCATCTCTGTACAATTTGACTTAATTTGATAAGATAATGAGAGCGGTTACCCATAAAACTTTGTGTGATGAGTTGTTTTCAGAAAGATTTTTTGTGCGGAGATCTTTGCATGAACGTTTTAGACGGGTTTTTGTAAATTTTTGTGGGGATCGGTATTTTGGCACTGGGTGGTGGGGGGGATTAACTGGAACAACTATTTGGGGGGTATAAATGTACTTGTCTCAGCTTTTTTCACAGCATTTATGCTGTTTTTGCTAGGTACTATTTAATGCAAAAAAAGTAAAAAACATGGTATAAAAATATGACATTGCGTTCAAACACCTCAAAAACATGCAATTTTCAATTTTTTGATCACAATTAGGTTCATATTCTTAGGAATCATGTTGTTAATGAAAAAAAAAAATTGTAATGATTACAGATAAAAATTGTGACTTCGGGAATGCCCACCAGCAAAAAACTCGGATGGCGATCGTCCATGGACAGCAGCTTCTAACTTCACTATTTCCGGCGGAAATGACTTGAAAAAATTGCAAAGTATACTTCAAAACATGAATAAAATATCCTCCAAGCTTAAACAAATTCTGATTATTCCTTTTCTGTTAAAAAAATTCACGAAAAACACCAAAATTTCGGCCTCCTAAACTGGTTTCTCGCCTTAAGTACTTTTATTGAATTTTCATAAGTTCAAATAGCTGTAGCTTCTACAAAAAAGTCCGCCTACTCTGAACCTACGCTTAAAAATTTTGTAAATTCACTTAGTTTCTGAAAGAAAATAGAAATCACAAATCGATAATCCCCTTTTTAAAAAAATCCTTGGTTTTTTACATAAAAATAGTGAAAGAAAGTAGAAATCTTTTTTTTAGACTTGGTATAATTTTTATCTGAAAGTACATAAAAAACTGCGTAAAATTTCTATTAATTATTTTCGTTATAGAATCCATAGTTTCCGAGTTATCGCAGCCTGAACCCAGTTGGGTTCAACAAAAAGTCAAAAATTCAACCAGCTGTTAGAATCGAAAAAATTGCCAAATCGAAAAATCTCGAAATACGTGTCCGCTTATTTCTTATATAGAAAAGCATTTTAAAAACTCACACGGATCAAAAAGGTGAGTTTTTAAGAATATAAAAGTCACGTGAAATGCCCCACATAGTAGGATGATTCAAAAAAACGTCATACTTTTTTCCCCAACTAACTGGTTGAGAAGTTACTTGAATGCAAAAAAAGAATATTCACCAAAGGAAATCTTTAATAAAAATATTTAAAGGTGACGTACGCAATTTGTATTTTCCCGTTTGAATAACATATGAAATAATTTTTTGCGTATTTGGAATTTTATGCCGCCCTAATGACAACTTTGTTGAGTAATTTCATATCATGTCTTTATAAGAAATTTGACGCTCTTCAAAAAAGGTTATTTGCAAAAAATCGCTAGATCCATCCTTTCAAGAGCTATTACCTTTCAAACTTATATTAATATCAAATTTTACTGTTTTTGAACTATTAATCCCTTGAGCGGCATTGACGCCATATGGCGTCACATTTTTTCCGTGCTCGAAGCAGCAATGACGCCATCGATGGCGTCATCGATTATATCGAGGTTGACTCGATCGATTTTCATGAAAATTGATACCCCAGGGTTTTCGAGGTCGCTGATTACGAATCTGCATTCAAAATGGAAAAATTCGAAATGGCGGATCCGATATGGCGGACCAAAATACAAAAATTGATTAAAATAGGATGAAGTTCGGTACTCTGGGGTTTTCGTGGTCGCAGATTACGAATCAGCTCAAAATGCAGAAATTCAAAATGGCGAATCCAATATGGCTGACCAAAATATAAAAATTGATTTGAATCGGATGAAATTTGGTACTAGGGGGTTTTCGACGTCGCTGATTACGAATATGCTCTTAAAATGCAGGAATACAAAATGGCTGACCAAAATGCAAAAATTGATATGAATCGGATGAAATTTGGTACTCGAGGTTTTCGAGGCCGTCGGTTACGAATTTTCTCTCAAAATGCATAAATTCAAAATAGACGATCCAATATGGCGGACAAAAATGCAAAAATTGATTTGAATTGGATGAAATATTGTACTCAGGGGTTTTCGAGGTCGCTGATTACAAATCTACCGTCAAAGTTCAGAAATTCAAAATGATGGATTCAATATGGCGCACGCGAATTCAGAACGTTAAATGATTGGAATGAAACCTCCTTCGTTCACATTTGTTTCATGTTGACATGGAGTTTTTGAGGTTTAGTATTTAGTATAAATTTTAGTAAACATTGCCCCGTGCTAGAATAGTAACATGAGATGGTGACTGAGGGTTATGCATCAAGCAACAAGTATACTCAATACGTGAAATTACAAGGAGTTTTTCTGGACCAATACAATATACCTTTGATTCATGTAGGTATCATTTGGCTCATCGTAATTTTTTCAAAATGAAGAGAAATTTCCAATACACAAGTTGGCTACTCATATTAACGCGAATCAAAACTTCTGCATTTTGCGAGCAGATTCGTAATCAGCGACCTCGAAAAGCCATAAGTAAAAAATTTCATCCGATTAAAATCAATTTTTGCATTTTGGTCCTCCATATTGGATCCACCATTTTGAATTTCAGCATTTTGAGGGTAGATTCGGAATCAGCGACCTCGTAAACCCCCAATTCTAAGTTTCATCCGATTAAAATCAATTTTTGCATTTTGGTCCGCCATATTGGATTCGCCATTTTGAATTCCTGCATTTTGCGAGCAGATTCGTAATCAGCGATCTGGAAAACCCGCAAGTAAAAAATTTCATCCGAATCAATTCAATTTTTGTATTTTAGTCCGCCATATTGGATCTGCCATTTTGAATTCCTGCATTTTGCAAGCAGATTCGTAATCGGCGACCTCGAAAACTCGCAAGTAAAAAATTTCATCCGATTAAAATCAATTTTTGTATTTTGGTCCGCTACATTGGATCCGCCATTTTGAATTTCAGCATTTGAGGGTAAATTCGGAATCAGCGACCTCGAAAACCCCCAATTCTAAGTTTCATCCCATTCAACTCAATTTTTGCATTTTGGTCCGCCATATTGGATCCGCCATTTCAAATTTCTGCATTTTGAGTGCACATTTGTAATCAGCGACTTCGAAAACCCTCGGAAACCAGCAAGTAAAAAAATTCATCCGTTTAAAATAAATTTTTGTATTTTGGTCCGCCATATTGGATCCGCCATTTTGAATTTCAACATTTTGAGGGTAGCAGAGAGACTAGAGAAAAGGAGTGAACATAGCATAGGCCAATTTGTAGTTCCAGCGTGCCCAAAACACGTTGATGCTATAGTTTCTGGTTTTGCCACTGCAGCGCTCGTGACCGAAAGTACTAATGCATATAGTAATAATAATCCTGAGCGACGTGAAACTGACCGTGTACTTTGCGATCGCTGCGCCTCTCATTTTCTACCGATTTTTGGGAACACTTCTTAAGTACGGTGTGTTCACTCCTTCTCTCGAGTCTCCCTGGAGGGTAGATTCGGAATCAGCGACCTCGAAAACCTCCAACTCTAAGTTTCATCCCATTCAACTCAATTTTTGTATTTTGGTCCGCCATTTCAAATTTCTGCATTTTGAGTGAAGATTTGTAATCAGCGACCTTGAAAACCCCCGAGAACAAAGTTTCATCCGATTAAAATCAATTTTTGCATTTTGGTCCGCCATCTTGGATCCGCCATTTTGAATTTCAGCATTTTGAGGATAGATTCGGAATCAGCGACCTCGAAAACCCCGGACTATCAAATTTCGTGAAAATCCAAATACTTTTTGTTTTTCCGCGTTTGGGGCACTTAATAAGCGTGAAATTTTTCTTCCCGCTGAAGGGGTTAACCAGTGGTTACTTAGATCTTCTACTAATAAATAGTATCGTTCCAAAGTATGATAACTTTCATTGCTGGCAATATAAGTTTTCGAATGTATGATACGTTACATTGCTGGCAATGTTTTATTGAGTCGCATCTTTAGAAATTTCATAACTGACTGAGCCTTATGTTGGTGTAATTTTATGATGACTACGAACATGATTTTATTCCGATTGAATCGACGTCGAATGTTATGTATGAAACAAGGGTATCCTGAAACTCGGCGAAGAATTCATTTTCTTATCAAGACTCGGTAGAGTCTCGGGACAAGTACATTGACAGCTCTGTCGTCTACTGGCCCGAGACTCGCCGAGACTATATTTCTGAATAAATCGATTCGCGGTGGTGGAGGTAAAATTGGCATGTCATTTCGTTTGGTTACGGAGCTCAGGAGTCATTTGATGCCTTGAAAATTGAACTGGAGACTAATTACCAAATTCTCATTCAATTGAGCCCAAAATCAGCATGATCGGTGGCGTAATTACTGAGAAAAAACTTTGCACGGGTTCAAGATTACGCAAAAGTTACTAACACATTCAAGAATTCGACGTGTCTGTATATGACGCACTCAAAGGCCTCTTGGTCTTTCTCGAGTTTCTGATTGGTTGGTTTCTAGAAAAGTTACTAATGCATTCAAGAATTTGACGTGTCTTTATATAACGTCATCAAAGGCCTCTCGGTCTCTCTCGAGCTTTTGATTGGTTGTTTCTGACTGTACCGATATCAGTGAATTTCAAACCGTGGTTTCGACAGTGCGAAGCGTGCGAAATGAGGTGCGGAACATGTGCATCCCGTGTTTCGATAATTTGTGATTTCGTGATTCAGTGAATAAATAAAAAGTGCGAAAAAACCGGTAATAATAATATTTCGTTTCGTTCACCGGCATCAGTGGCTGCTGAATGTTGGAATCATCAGTGAAATTAAAAAGATAACCTCACTCGCCGGTGAGATCATTGTTGTTCCAGAATTTAGTAAATGAGCCAAATAAAATAACAAACCTCACCTTTGAATGAGGTTATCATTTTTATTAGTGCGAAGTTCGGGATGTGCGTACCATGTGCTGAATAAATTTGTGAAAAATTTTTGGTTCTTTTATTATTCGAAAACTGGTAATAATAATAATATTTTCGTCTCGCTCGACCGTGGCAATTGCTGAATTTTGGAATCATAAGCGAAATAAAAACGATAACCTCGGAATTTTGGAATTTGAGCCAAAAGTATAACCTCAATACTGAATGAGGTTACCATGTTTATATCGCTTTTGATACCCAAATTCAGCAATTTGTAGATAATCCTCGATCCGGTAAGTTTTTTCAGTTTAAAAAAATTAAAATTAGCAGTTTTGTCCGATCTGGAATCACGGGTGACAATATTTTATTGGTTGTATGTATTTAAAAGTTTGATCGGAGTTTCGTAAACAGTGCGGGATGTGCGAGTTTGAAGTTATTTCGAAGTTCAGTGGAAAAAAAAGTTTTAAGCATTGAATTTATACGATAAAATTATATTTGTCTGAAAATTATTTATAAGTGTTTTGATTACCCAGCTGCGAGAAAAATAGGTTCGTTAACCTATAACTTCAAATTTTCTTTTTTCAGAAATTGCATTTTTTAATAAGGCAAGAACACGCAAATATTGTATATATTTATGTTGATGAATTCAAATAAACAAACGAAAACTTTGATCAAATAAATGTGTGCTAATTAGATTTATTATGTCATCACTATTTTCATAAGTTGTCATATTTTTCTTGATTCACTTTGGTTGTAACCTTAGGTCCCTTTTTTACTTCATCGGTACGCAGTGGATCCACATACCAAGTTTCATCACTTTATTGGACAATATGTGTGCTGTACAATTCTACTTCTTCGCTTTGACTGCGGCAGGATGACTTCAAAAATTTATAATAAAAAGTCTCTAGTTGCCCATTTATGGATGGGATAAAAATGTTTGTCATTGTGATGTAATGGATACATCCGAACTTTAAGGGCAGGGTAAGGTTTTTAAACTTTTTTTTTGCATTTTTAAAATTTTTTTTCTGAATGTACAATATGTCGAGAGTATTGTGTAAAAATTTCAAATCAATCGGAGCAAAATTAACGGAGCTACAGCGTTTCAAACGACCGGCCTTCATACTCGATTTTCATACCTGCCCGGCAGCAGTACTCTTCCTACAGATGTTACAGAAGCCATAAAGCCAATCTATGAAGATTTGAGCAAGGACGCACTTTTACAGCGGTGTCTTGGAGGTTTTACGCAAAATAACAACGAGAGCTTCAATCAACTTATTTGGAAAATCTCTCCGAAATCAGTAGGCGGTATTGCAATCGTTGTTGAAATTGCAGCAAATGTAGCAGCTTGCATTTTCAATGAGGGATCTTTTGCTTTGTTGTCCTTTTTGAATGAAATGGGCCTCACTACAGGCCCAAGTGCTCACCAGTGGGCACGCCTATCTGATGAACTACGAATAACCAGAGCGAACGAACAAGCTACACGTACAAGTAAAGAGGGTAGAATTCAACGTAGACAAGAGCAAAAAGATGCATTGGACATCCTGAATGACAGTGTTTCACTGTACGGAGCTGGCATTAATGATTCTGTGTAAGTATAACAATTCATGCTTAATTTTGGATGTTTATTTTGGATGCTTAATATTGATGCTTAATTTTGGATGTTCGAGTATGAAAAACTTTAAATCGATTTTCCCGAAAACGTCATTTTTGAAGTTCGTGAACATTAGAACTCAAAACCTACTTAACCGATCCTTTTGAAAATTTAAACACTATTTCTACACATAAATCAACAGGTAATCAGGGCGAGTTTTTTTTAATTACTTTTTTCTATTTTTTAATAACAAATTCACCGAGATTTTTTTAGCTAAAATCGTGTCTTTCACTTCCAAATGCTGCAAAAAATAAAAAAAAAACTCCCCCTGATTACCTGAGGAAAGATATCACCTTTAAAACGCATATCGATTTTTTTGTTTCAGATGATCCGGTAACGAATTATCGTGTTCACCGCAAAACAACTTTTTTTCAAGGCGCCTCCGGAGATTCGCTGTCACGGGCATATTTATCAATATGTTTTATTGAAAATTTTTTCTAATATACTTCAGAAGTTATACTATAGTATATATATAAAATAAATAAAACAATATTACTCATATCGGCGCAAAAAAACCAGGAAAATGTGCCTTTTTTCGCTTTTAAAACCTTACCCTGTCCTTAAGCAATTTTTTGGGCCCAGTGTATGCTAAGTTATTCACTTTCCGCTTTGGTTGTGGTATAATGAATTCTAAAAGTTGTTTCAAAAAGTCTTCAGGTGCTCTTTTTCTAATGGTATCAAAATTTGTATCATCGAGATGCAGCGGGCACCTACTAAGTTTGACAATTTTATGAAGTGACATGTATGTTGAGTATTTCCACATTTTGTCTGTGATTGTGGCATTATTAATTGAAAAATTCATTACAAAAAGTCTTCGGCTGCTCGTTTGTTGATGCGATCAAAATTTTTATCTGCGAATCGCCATGGAGACATGCAAAATTTCTGAATTTTATTAGACCCAATGTGCGCTATGTTCTTTTACTTTTCTTTATTAAATGTGTCATAATAGATTTTAAAAAGTTGTTTCAAGAAGTCTTCGGGTGCATCTTTTTCTGATAGTATAAAAATTTGTATTATTGATATGCAGTGGATACCTACAAACTTTGAAATTTCTGTGAAGCGGCATGTGTACCAACTATTTCCACTTTTCGGCTCTGACTGTGGCATATGAATTGAAAAATTTGTTACAAAAGTCTTCAGCTGCTCATTTCTGAATGGGATCGAAATTGCTGTCTTTGAAACCCAATGCATGGATATATCGAACATTTTTGAATTCTGTTGAGCTTGAAGTGTGCTGTATTTTTTTGCTTTCCCTCTTTAGTTCTGGCATAATAAATTTAAAAAGTCATTTCAGAAAGTCTTCGGGTGCTCTTTTCCTGATAGTATCAGGAAAAGAGCAAGAAATTGGAACGCAGCGGAATTCTGCAAACTTTGAAAATTTTGTGAAGTGACATGTGTGAAGTGACATGTATTTCCACTTTTCATCTTTGATTGTGGTAACATGAATTTAAAAAGTTGTTACAAAAAGTCATCAGATGCACATTTTTGGATGGGATAAAAATTACCTGCTTCAGAACGCAATGGATATATCCAACATTTTCCAATTTTGTTGGACTAAAGGTGCGTTATGTATTTTCAATCTCCCGCTTTAATTTTGGTAAAATTAATCAGAAAAATTTGTTTCTTTCAGAAAGTCTTCGGGTGCTCTTTTTCTGATAGTATCAAAGAATGTAGCAATGGAAGGCAGCGGATGCCTGCGAACTTTGAAAATTTTGTGAAGCGACATGTGTGCTAAGTATTTCCCATATTTGGCTCCAATTTGGCATCATAAATTGAAACATTTTCATTTGAAAAGTTTCCTTCTATAGTTGCTCTGGTTCTGATTGTATTGAAATTTGCGCGAAGCTAATGCAACTGATACAATTATTGTCATTCCATTCTCTTAATAACTCTTTCAATTTTCTTGGGCAGGATCCTGGTTTAAATTTGTCTGCTTTGTTCAATATATTGTTTCGGAGCACCTATAACATACTGTTTGAACTTTTTGAAATTCAATGAAAATATGAGAATAACTGTCATCTCGTATTCTCATGGTATTGACTTCTTCAATGGTATTGATAAATATCATGACTTTACCTCGTTGTTGATAAAAATTAAAATAAAAAATGCCTCAACTTTTTTCACAATAGATTCGATGTATTTTCTCTAAAATGATGTAGAACTGATTTTTTGATTTTCAATTATCAACAGGGAAAAATTTCGGAAGAGTTTTTCTTCCATTTGAATGCATTGAAAGCTGAAAGCTGAAATTGGAAGTGTTATAATTTTACAATGAGTATACAGATATATAACAAAAAGTTACTGCTAGTCAGATATGTTTATTCAATAAAAACAAATTTAACTCACTATAATCTCTGCAAAAAACTCTGCCTGCTCTGAACTAGCACTCAAAAAGTTTGTAAATTCAACTATTCTTTTATAAACCAATTTGCATTCAGTAATTTTTTATTGGGCTCCCAGTTTCCGATTTATTTGAACAAAATCCAGTAAGGTTTTAAAAAAAAATTGACTGGCTTGAGAATAGAAAAAATTGACAAATTAAAAATTTCAAAATACGTGTCCCCTCATTTTTTGTGCGAAAAACTGACTCGAAGTAAAAGGGGTCAAGGTTTGGGAATAAAAAAGTAATAATTGCCCAAAATGGAGTTTTTCCAATCTATATAAAGCGAAATGTTCGAAAAGAACGAGATAAAACAAATCATATCCAGCACAAAAATCCCCCCTGGGGAAAAAACCTGGACAAGTACATTTGTTGACACCCGTTTCCATATTTTCTTACGAAAATCTCTGAAAAAATCAAATCCTATCAAAAAGTAAGAAAAGTGACCAGTTTCAAAAAAATTATTAAATCAATTCTAATCACATAACACAAAAATGAGTTATTCCTCGCGAAAAGCTAAGGTTGGATTCTGCAGAAAGTTATAAAATAAATTGAGCTTTATACAAATACAACTTAAATCAATATATAAATAAATAGAATATAAAACAATTTTAAAACCAATGATGAAGCATCATATTCTTCGGGCACTTCCTCTTTGGAAGAATAATGTAATTCTGAGGCTCTTTTTTAAAATAAAGTTGAATAATTGTCGATTAATAACTTAGACCGAAATTACGAATATCCTCTCTGCGTTTTCCCCCTGAATGACTTATTCTAATACACAGCTTAATAGGTAATAAAAAAACATTCACTTTTTCTGGTTTTCTGCCTTTGAGTAAAAACTGTTACTTGAAGTCTCTTCTAACGACCAGATTGAATCAATAACACCTTCTTGCCAAGACATAATCGACTAATAATGTAAAAACGGATTACTAACATCTCAGAAATACCTCAAGTCTGTAGTTAACTATTTTGAAAACATTATAACTTTATTCCTTATCGCAGACACAAAACGCTCCTATGTTTAAACAACTTTAACAACAATGAATTTATGGTAGAAAATCTGTCTCATTCTCTGATGTCGAATAAGTAAGTGGACAGTACCGATTTCTGTCTTTGAAATAAATTAATGATGTAATGATGCAAACACGTTGATTTTAGTTATTATATATAGACTCTATTGGAGTTTAAATAATGCGAAATGTTTGAAAATACCATAGAAAAAAGAAGTGATATCAAATGGCAAAAATCCCCTCCCAGGGAAAAAGAAAACTCGAACAAGTACATTGTGGTCCCTCGTTTTCCTATGATATCAGAAAAAATCCTACAAAAAATCCAAAACCCTACTAAAAGAAATTTTAAAAAATGTTCACCTATTTCATGCACATCCCGAAGAAAAACCAACCATATAGATTACGAAGTAACCGGCCAAAAACCATACTTCACAATAAATGTTACTTTGAATTTATTTCCACAGAACAAAACAGGAATGAAAACATTAAAAAATTAGCGTAATTAAGATGAAAAAAATACCACTTATAATTGGTGTGTAAAATGTATTAATAGTCTAGAAAAAAAAAATAAAAAAGGTCACCATCTAAGTTACGTGCGGCAGTAAAATTTATGATATCAGTACTAGGACAAGTATTTATTTGGTGACTGAGAAGATATCAACATCGACGTACCGGCAACGTAGGACATGCAGTTGGTGCATTGCTTCTGAGATCTCACAAGTCGAGTAGCTACGTGCAAAGCCAGTTGTTGGATGAGTGAACCCTTCCCTGTACGCGAAAACGTTTGAAGTTGGGTTGGCTGTAGCGCGGCCAATGTTACCAAATAGTCTTTATTTATATGACCCAATGAAACAACATTGTCTGCGCCGTGGCGAAAATAACGAAAAACATTCAAAAACCAGACATTAAGATCCCGTGCTTTTGTAATGTTAAAAAAAAATCTTTCATTTATGTCCGTACATGATAGCACAGTTTCGTTTGATTGGTAATAATTTGATGAACGTTCACCACCGTACGTTTGAATCCGTAGTTTTAAAATCACACAAATTTCACACAAAATAATCTCGCTCCGTTCGTTTCATTTTAACGTTCTTGGGCGCCAGCCATCAAGATAGCCCTTTACGTTTTGAAAAGGAGAATTGAAAACATTATGCGGGATTAATCTTAAAAAAATTAAAATTAAATAAGACAATACCGACAATGAAAAAGTGCGAACTTATGACCCTTGAATTTTAAGAGACCCGTGATTTTTACTTGAATGAGCAATTTTAATAAAAAGTTATGGGCCGGATAAGTACTCCGTGTGTATACGCTCAACGTACGGTGGTGAACGTTCATCAAATTATTACCAATCAAACAAAACGAACTTATGCGAAACTTAGCTTGACACCCATATAAAAACAATCGATACTTGAACATCTGGAATTAAATTTAGAAATGAAATCATTTCCGAAAATAAATGCTTATAAAAATGTAATTCAATGTTCCTGCATTTGTGTGCCGAGTTTCCGGCTGGTTTCTGAATGTTTTTCGTTATTTTCACCACGGCGCAGGCAATGTTGTTTCATTGGGTCATATAAGTAAAGACTGTTTGATAACATTGGCCGCACTATAGCCAAACCAACTTCAAACGTTTTTGCGTACAGGGAAGGGATCACTCATCCAACAACGGGCTCTGCACGTAGCTACTCGACTTGTGAGATCCCAGAAGCAATGCACCAACTGTATGCCCTACGTTGCCGGTACGTCGATGTTGATATCTTCTCAGTTACCAAATAAATATTTGTCCTAGTATTGATATCATAAATTCTACTGCTGCACGTAACTTAGATGGTGACCTTTTTTTTTTTTTTTTCTAGACTATTAATACATCTTATACACCAATTATAAGTGATATTTTTCTCATCTTGATAACGCTAATTTTTTAATGCTTTAATTCCTGTTTTGTTCTGTGGAAATAAATTCAAAGTTACATTTATTGTGAAGTCTGGTTTTTTGGTCGGATATTTCGTAATCTATATGGTTGGTTTTTCTTCGGGATGTGAATGAAATAGGTAAACATTTTTTAAAATTCCTTTTAGTAGGGTTTTGGATTTTTTGTAGGATTTTTTGTGCTATCATAGGAAAACGAGGGACCACAATGTACATGTCCGAGTTTTTTTCCCTCGGGAGGGGATTTTTGCCATTTTAAGTTTCTGTAGGTGAAAAGCAACGCCTGACTTCACCTCTAATTTGATATTTACTTGAATGAGCAATTTTAATAAAAAGATATAGGCCGAATAAGTACTCTGTGCGTATACGCTCAACTTACGGTGGTGAACGTTCATCAAATTATTACCAATCGAACAAAGCTGTGCTATCATGTACGGACATAAATTAAAGTTTTTTTTTTAACATTACAAAAGCACGGGATCTTATGCGAAACTTAGCTTGACACTCATATAAAAACAATCGATACTTGAACATCGGGAATTAAATTTAGAAATGAAATCATTTCTGAAAATAAATGTTAGTGAAAACGTAATCCAATGTTCCTGCGTTTATGTGCCGAAATTCCGGCTGGTTTCTGAATGTTTTTCGTTGTTTTAGCTACGGTGCAGGCAATGTTGTTTCATTGGATCATGTAAGTAAATATTATTTGGCAACATGGGCCGCGCCATAGCCAAAAAGACTTGAAACTTTTTCACGTGTAGGGAAGGGATCACTCATCCAACTACTGGCTCTGCACGTAACTACTCGACTTGGGAGATCCCAGAAGCAATGCACCAACTGCACGCCCTATGTTGCCGACACATCGATGTCGATATCTTCTGAGTCACCAAAGAAAAACTTGTCCTAGTATTGGTATTATAAATTTTACTGTTGCACGTAACTTAGACCTAGCCAAAAACAGCATAAAAGCTGTGAAAAAAGCTGAGACAAGTACATTTATACCCCCCAAATAGTTGTTCCAGTTAATCCCCCCCCCCCCCCCCACCACCCAGCGCCAAAATACCGATCCCCACAAAAATGTACAAAAACCCGTCTAAGTCGTTCATGCAAAGATCTCCGCACAAAAATTCTTTCTGAAAACAACTCATCAAACAAAGTTTTATGGGTTACCGCTCTCATTATCTTATCAAACTAACAAGGAAAGGTACTTTGGTGTCCCCCTCCGATTTTGATAATTTTTATATATGTTATAGTCCATCGAAAATTAAGAGACACGTAATTTTTTTTATCGGCTTAAAGTTATTTTTAAGGGGTGAAATCGACCCCCAAAGTTGAGCATGTTTTGCATCTGGTAGAGTGTTTCATATAGAAGCACTTAACCGATCGTAACGAAACCAATTGCAAAACGTTTTTCACGTCAAATAACCTGTATATAATGTTCAACTTCTTATGCACCCCTATTACATGGGGATGATTCACCCCCGAATATCCAGAATTCTTTTGTATAAAAAAAACTTGCAATCCGATTTCAATAAAACAAACGCCATTTTGCAGAGCAAAAAAAATAAAATTGACGTATTTTTGGGTTTTTCTCAGATTAAAAAAATTAAGGGGGTAAAACACCCTTAAAATGTCAAATTTCATTTTGAGCACTGTCCCCTTCCGATTTCAATATTTTTTTTATAAAATGTAGCTTATCGAAAAATAAGACCACCTATTATTTTTATTGGCTCAAAATTATTTTTAAGGCGTGAAATCAACCCCCAAAGTTGGGCATGTTTTGCATCTGGTAGAGTGTTTCATATAGAAGCACTCAACCGATCGTAACGAAACCAATTGCAAAACGTTTTTCACGTCAAATAACCTGTATATAATGTTCAACTTCTTATGCACCCTTACTTACTGCAGGGGGCTGAACCACCCCCTGACATTCATAATTTTTTGTATAAAAGAAAAATTGTCATTCGATTTCAATGGAAAAACCAACATTTTGAAAAGCAAAAAAAAATTATAGTGAATGTGTCTAGATTTTTCGAATAAAAAAAATTAAGGGGGTAAAACACCCCTAAAATCTCAAATGTCATTTTGCGCACTTAAATGATAAAATTCAATTCAATTGGTCTCATTATCATTGCGTATCGACTTATATGCTAAATAATATTTATTTCGCATGTACATCCGCTGCCCTTCTGACATGCTTCACGTTTATAAAGAAGTGTTGGTATCCGTTCTATTTATATAAGTTTCTATTTTGAACGATTTACGAAAATAAAAAAAAAACTCAAATATCAAAAGAGTCGCATCAGCAATTCACCGCCCAGAATGTAAACAAAGCTGGCTCATGCCTTGCCATATTCTTATTCATATCAAGAACCGCTATAGTGGCTCGACCCCAAGTATTCTTGAAAAAGCCAGTTCGCTCAGGCTAATGTTTGAGGTATATCCGAAAACCAAATAAAAATGCTGTTTTCGTGGTGATGTCAGATCAAACCGCCCACTCAAGATGAAAAAGGTAAAACTGACTTTATATTATTCCAGAAGTTAAGTTGCTGTTCGACTGTTGATCAGTCATTATCGTGTCCGCTATCGTGAATACCGTATTGTTATTAACATGTCCATCAATCCAATGAACGTAATAAGACTGTTGTTTCTTACATTCGAGGTAATGAACATTCCTGACAGTCCTGTTAACAATAATGAAGTGGAATTGAAAGAGAGTTTCGCGGAAATTCTGAAGGCCTCTATGGCAGAGTTCAATCAGTTAGAAATCGTCGAAGATACGACATTAGATTTTCAAGAACCGTTTAGAGATGTCATAGTAGAACCTGTCGAAGATAATGACATCGAATGGGGTCTTGGAGAATCTCCATTAAGCCCTGAAACGTGTACTGACGATGAAGAAGATTTGAGCTACGACTACAAACAAAGAGCTGTTGAGTACTGGAGAAGTGCAAAAACGAAACAAAATAGGAAAATAGAAACAGTCCAAAACCGATTTAAACTCGTTAAATCTGTGCGCCAATTAAGGCGCTGGGCTCAACAAATTAATAAAGGCGGAACTTACAAGGAAAAATTGTCGCGCATTTCTGAATATACAATCGATAATTTAAAAAGCGCCATAGAAGCAGGTCTCATTGTACACGATATCGATCTTCGGAGATGGGCATTACAAGCCCAAAAATTGATTGGGCATGAGAATTTGCGTTTCAGGGCTTCGCCAACATGGATAAAAAAGTTTAAAAAAGTTCATCGAATAACAAGTAGAAAAATAAATAAATTCGTGACAAGAAAGACTCTCGAATCAAAGGACATATTACAAAACGATGCTAATAAATTTGTCTCCGCAGTTCAATTGAAAATTGAGGAATATGGCTTGGAAAATATTTATAATTCTGATCAAAGTGGTTTCCAATTAGAAGTCCATTCAGGGCGAACGTTAACAGAAGAAGGTACAAAACAAGTAGAATGCCTTGTACAATCCGTTTCAGCGACAACCCATAGCTACACCATCCAGCCGACAATATCAGCAGCAGGAAAATTGTTGTCACCTCTTCTGATAATTTTAAAAGAGCCATCCGGGCGGTTGGGGCCAATCGTAGAACGAACCATTTTTCGACCTCCCAATGTTTTTATAAGTGTTTCAAAATCTGGCAAGGCTACATCAGGTACGTTGGTATGTAATATTCAAATATAAAAAATAGATGTGCTATTAATTTTTACATATTGATTTATAGAACATTTCAAAGTATGGCTTCAAGAAGTGTTCTTCCCAAATGTCGGTGAGAAAAGTGTGCTTTTAATAGACTCATGGAGTGGACATTGCCCTAGTGTTGTCACGGAAGTTACACCACATAACAAAGAAATTGTTACAATGATCATACCGAAAGGAACAACAGGGAATATCCAGCCACTTGATGTCTTCGGATTTAGAATTTGGAAAAATTATGTCAGACATTTTTCAGACAGTGTCATGTTACTTGATTATGATTTAAGTCTACATTTACGAAATAATATAATCAAGCTGCAATCTCTAGTACATAATCAATTATCATCTCCGAGGTACGAAAATTTATTTCGATATGCCTGGTTCAAAAGTGGGTACATAGAAGAACGACCTGAGCATTTCGAAAATCCCGTTGAATTCGCTTTTGGTATGTCATCTCAAACACAATGTGAAATTGAAGGCTGCACAAATGTGGCTGTAGTAAGATGTTCATGGTGTAAAAAGTCACTTTGTTTCAAACATTTCTTCGAAGAACATCATTACTGTTCAAAATATAATCATTAAGTTCAGGAATGATAATTGAAACGAAAATTTGAATTGGAATCTATTTTTACTACATGAAAGATTTTAGCGCCTATGTATAACCTATATATATATATTTGTGTACAGACCATGTGTATACAAAAATAAAAAATCGTGAAGCTCACGACCACCGAAGATGTAGGAGTACTCAATTTTTCATATAATTAAAAAGCCGATGTACATGCGAAATAAATATTATTTAGCATATAAGTCGATACGCAATGATAATGAGACCAATTGAATTGAATTTTATCATTTAAGTGCGCAAAATGACATTTGAGATTTTAGGGGTGTTTTACCCCCTTAATTTTTTTTATTCGAAAAATCTAGACACATTCACTATAATTTTTTTTTGCTTTTCAAAATGTTGGTTTTTCCATTGAAATCGAATGACAATTTTTCTTTTATACAAGAAATTATGAATGTCAGGGGGTGGTTCAGCCCCCTGCAGTAAGTAAGGGTGCATAAGAAGTTGAACATTATATACAGGTTATTTGACGTGAAAAACGTTTTGCAATTGGTTTCGTTACGATCGGTTGAGTGCTTCTATATGAAACACTCTACCAGATGCAAAACATGCCCAACTTTGGGGGTTGATTTCACGCCTTAAAAATAATTTTGAGCCAATAAAAATAATAGGTGGTCTTATTTTTCGATAAGCTACATTTTATAAAAAAAATATTGAAATCGGAAGGGGACAGTGCTCAAAATGAAATTTGACATTTTAAGGGTGTTTTACCCCCTTAATTTTTTTAATCTGAGAAAAACCCAAAAATACGTCAATTTTATTTTTTTTGCTCTGCAAAATGGCGTTTGTTTTATTGAAATCGGATTGCAAGTTTTTTTTATACAAAAGAATTCTGGATATTCGGGGGTGAATCATCCCCATGTAATAGGGGTGCATAAGAAGTTGAACATTATATACAGGTTATTTGACGTGAAAAACGTTTTGCAATTGGTTTCGTTACGATCGGTTAAGTGCTTCTATATGAAACACTCTACCAGATGCAAAACATGCTCAACTTTGGGGGTCGATTTCACCCCTTAAAAATAACTTTAAGCCGATAAAAAAAATTACGTGTCTCTTAATTTTCGATGGACTATAACATATATAAAAATTATCAAAATCGGAGGGGGACACCAAAGTACCTTTCCTTGTAAGTCAAATTGTACAGAGATTTCATTCTCGTAAATGTTGTGAGTTCACAAATAGTTGATAAATAAATAAATATCTACTAAAGTATATATGGTCAAGTACGTGGGATTTAATTATGTTTATAAAATCTCCAATTATGTTCATATGCCATTTCTCTAATTAATGCTTTATTACAATGAATTATTATCCTATGACTTGGAACTACAAGGGCTTTAAAAAAAAATACAGAATTGCATTAGCCCGCGTGAGCTTGAACGCTGCCACACTCTCATTTGTAATATTTGTAGTATAGTTTTATTGGTAACAAATTGATAAAAGTTTACTATCGTACGTAGAGCGGATACGCACAGAGTACTTGTCCGGCCCGAAAATTTTTTGACTAGTAAGCGAAAAATATGCTTTTTTGTTCACGGTAAATTTTTCAACCACTCCGAACTTTCGGATCTCCTGACGCAGATTTGAATCTTACCCGCCTTGGAATGCAATCAATTGATGACCGCTCTTACACGGCAGGCTTATTCCGTTTTATAAAACCTGTTGTAGTAAAAACCGGTGTAAAAGTGCGTGTAAATGGTACCGGATTACTTATTTCGGGTGTACAGCATCGTTTAGATGCTCTGTAACTTCAGTTTTCCCCCGGACGAGCATCAATTCATCGATAACAATTGGTTAAAGGAAAGGAGGATAATTTGGGATACAAAACGATCCGCATATTGTGATTCCAAATTAGCTGTGCTTACTTTACTAGTTAAGGCCAAAATGTATGGTAGATTAATGTTGACTTATGTGACAAATTTTATGAAAAATTTTCGGGCCGGACAAGTACTCTGTGCGTATCCGCTCTACGTACGATAGTAAACTTTTATCAATTTGTTACCAATAAAACTATACTACAAATATTACAAATGAGAGTGTGGCAGCGTTCAAGCTCACGCAGGCTAATGCAATTCTGTATTTTTTTTAAAGCCCTTGTAGTTCCAAGTCATAGGATAATAATTCATTGTAATAAAGCATTAATTAGAGAAATGGCATATGAACATAATTGGAGATTTTATAAACATAAATAAATCCCACGTACTTGACCATATATACTTTAGTAGATATTTATTTATTTATCAACTTTTTGTGAACTCACAACATTTACGAGAATGAAATTATCATCTCTGTACAATTTGACTTAGTTTGATAAGACAATGAGACCGGTTACCCATAAAATTTTGTATGATGAGTTGTTTTCAGAAAGAATTTTTGTGCGGAGATCTTTGCATGAACGATTTAGACGGGTTTTTGTACATTTTTGTGGGGATCGGTATTTTGGCGCTGGGTGGTGGGGAGGATTAACTGGAACAACTATTTGGGGGGTATAAATGTACTTGTCTCAGCTTTTTTCACAGCATTTATGCTGTTTTTGGCTAGGATTTGTCGACTTTTTGTATGGAATTCATAGCTTGTTAATTAAACATGTCAATATTGTGTGCGTGCTCGGGTATGAAATTCATAGCCTGCCAATTAAACATGTCTATATTATGTATGTATATGAGTGATGCAAAAGAATTGACATTTTTTTCGGCATTGCAGCAAAATATGGTAACATTTTATCAAAAAGTGATTTTCTCAAGAATTGAATCCTGAATCAAAATTTTAGAGGTCGCTCAAGCGATTTTGTAATGATTTCGGCTAAAAATGGATACATGATCGAATTTCGAGCTGGTATATATTCGGACTAAAAATGCAATGTGAAATATTGATCTAAGAAGTGTTCAAGTGAATTCAATCTTCGTAATTAACCGTCAATACTTAAAAAATTATTAGATTACTTAACGGGGTCATCCCATGTGACAGCTATTTTTTTTTCGCTTTTTCGGGATTTTTTGTTGATGAACCATTAAAACACAATATCTTTGAATTTTTACCACACATTTATTAACATTTTTACAGTCCCTCAGAATTTTATCAAACAATAATAACGAGTTGAATCGACTTTACACCGTTCGGAAGACCCTCATGTGTTGGTTGACGGCTGCCATGATTCCGGATGTCTTGCTCATGTGAAATCAAAAAATCAAACGGCATTTTAATTTCTAGATCTAAGACTATCGCTGGAGCTAGAGTAATGTAAAAATATCGAAAATTGAATTTTTGGCATGGTTTTAAAAGTCGAAAAAAACGACGAAACTCGGAACTTAACATTTAAAACCGTGCGAAAAATTCAATTTTCGATATTTTTACATTATTCTAGTTCCAGCGATAGCCTCAGGTTCACAAATTAAAATGCCGTTTGATTTTTTGATTTTAGATGAGCAAAACCTCCGGAATCATGGTAGCCGTCAACCAACACATGAGTGTCTTCCGAACGGTGTAAAGTCGATTCAACTCGTTATTTTTGTTTGATAAAATTCTGAGGGACTGTAAAAATGTTAAGGAGGTTGGATCGCGACGATACAATGTTGCCAAGCTAAACTATGTTAAAAGCATAAAAAATTTCAAAATGACAAGAATTTAATAAAATTTGGTAAATGTATTCTTTAAAAATATATATGACAATACAAATTTTTTCAGATTTTTCTACCGCATAGTTCTCGAGTAATTGAACACTAAAGTTCACGTGTATAAGCATAGAGTTTACATATATACAGTTATACATCTCGTGCATAAAAACTTCGATTCAACGCTCAATTATTCGATAACCATGTGGTAAAAAATTATGAAAAAAATTGTGTTTGTATACTTGGAGCCAAAGAATGTTATCACCAAATTTTATCAAATTCTGATTATTTTGATTGCGTGATCCAACCTCCTTAATAAATGTGTGGTAAAAATTCAGAGATAGTGTGTTTTAATGGTTCGTCAAAAAAAAATTCCCAAAAAAGGCGAAAAAAATAGCTGTCACATGGGATGACCCCCTTAAAACGTACAGTAGTTCTGAGAAGATACGACGCATAAAAGAACAACGAACAAGTAAAATCTTGACATTTTTTTTAACTTTGTAAAAAAAAATTTCAAAAAATATTGCACCGAATCATCCGTGCCAACAGATCAACGGATCGGAAAATATTCCATAAGAAATGACGCCGAAGAAATACTCCAATAGCATCAGAATGCACCGAAAGTTTTTAAATATAAGTAATCATAACGAAACGAGATTTTGAAACAAAATAATATACGTACAAAATGTCGAGAGCTAAAGTTTGATTGGAAAAAATAATTTTGGCCGAAGTACTACGCGAGTTTTTTTTTTAATAATATTTATTGATTACGAATTATATCTCATGAGCAATAGATAAAAAAAAATTGGTGAAGTACTTATGACATTTTTTTTCTCAAATCAAATATCTTCGTTCAAAATTATTTCGCATCGCCTGATTCCGTTTTGTGTTGCAAGTGCAAAGTGCACTCTAGGGTGGTTTAAAACCACATATAATTCAAACCTAAGGTGGTATTATACACCATTCTCTCAATTATATAAAAAATGAAGAGAATGGTTTCGTAATAAACTTTATTATTGCATGCAAGAGACATTTTATGGTACAAGAGAAGAGGCACTGTTTTCGACTCCGTTCTAGAATTTACGTTCGGAAAAATGAATTGTTGGGGCTAAAGTTAATAAAAAAAATTATTTATTAAGGTACTGTTCAAAAGTTTATTTATTAAATTACACTTTATTTTTGCACTATCACTCTTCTATCTATGTATATAAAAGTTACTTTAACCAAAACTGAAACTGACCGCGATCTTTATAACTTCACGACTGTTCAAAGATATCAAATATTCACCGAATATGAGTTTATTTGAAGATCGAACGAGCCCGCCGAAGGCGGGCGAAGTTCGATCGAAATTATATGAGAAGTCTCGTTCGAAGATGATAGTTATATGTAGTAGTCTTGCTTGTCATGCTTACTTCACAACGCTTTTTAAGTGAAAAAACAAGAAACGAATCCGCCGTGTGCCTTCTGTTTTGAACTCTTGATCAACTTCATATTGTTTTTTGTGCGAATGAGAAATTATCACACAATCAATGAAGATGATAGAGGGAGAAATTGTAAGGGATCAACAGGGGTGGGGAACTATCATCTTCGAACGAGACTTCTCATATAATTTCGATCGAACTTCGCCCGCCTTCGGCGGGCTCGTTCGATCTTCAAATTATATTTCTAAGTCTCGTTCTCGATGATAGTTATATGTAGTTCTTCAGAGTTCTTTTTTATTGTGATAATTTTTTCCACTTTATTTTTAAATACATTATATCATGAACATAGTGAAAATAAGAACAACTTACAATTGTTGGAAAACAGTTCGAACAAATTGATCATTTGGAGACTGAATGGGTCTATTATAAAATTTGAAAAATGTGTCAGACCCTGGAGCCCATCCAGCACTTCGTCTGATAGTAGATACATCTATTCCGCGATTATAAGCAGCAGACACTGCTGCATGTCTAGTACTATATGCGGTAAATTGATTAGTATCGATACCAGCTTTAGACAGAACAGATTTCACCCAATGGCCAATAGTTTGTGATGAAGCTGGGCCATACGGCTTTACAGATGTGATGAACAATCTTTTTGATTTTTCACTTCTTAACTGCTTCGTAACATTTAAATATTCTATGACCGCAGATGCTACGCATAACCCCGGTCTGTTTTTAAAAAAGGGTAATATCAAATCCGGTTGAAAAGACCCCGGTTTTGATGTTTTTATATTCTCTGTTATTTTGATACTTAAATTATTCGAATTAAATGTGATATTATCTATATCAATTTTTGATAGAGTTTGTAACCTTTGAGCTGTCGCTAAAGCCATGAGACACGATACTTTCTCTGCTAGTTCTTTCAGTTTTAACTGACTGAGTGGACCAATTTTCTCAAGGTGGTTTAACACTGGAGTGACATCCCAGGTGGTAGAATATCTGGGTTTACTTGGTTTTTCTCTAAAAACACCCTTCAAAAATCGAGAAATTAATCCATCCCTGTGTATATCAGAACCCGAAATGAGAGAAATAGCAGAACGAAAGGTGTTTACTGTGCCATGACCTACCTCACTTTGAAATTTTTTATTTAGGAAATTGATAATATCTGGTGATTTAGCATTGAACATATCCAGCTTGTTTATATGGACGTAGTTCCACCATGCTTTTAACGCACTTTCGTATTGTTTAAGGGTTGATGTAGCGATTGAATTTATCATAGTTCCCACTGACTCCTCATGTATTCCTCTCCTCAAGAAAGCTGTGCGGATAATTTGCCTACCACCAGGGAAAGGTGGGATGACAATGGGTGAGTTTGCCTGAACGGAGAAATTAGAAGAGACGGGTTAGGATTGAATATGATGGGTGGTTCACTGAGAAGTGATGTATAGAGAGGATACCACGGTTGCGTGGGCCAAAATGGTACCACTAATACTCCTTCTGTTTTATCATTTATGATTTTTCGAAGAGTCTTTAGAATTACAGAAAAAGGAGGGAAACCATAGAATTTTTCTTTGTACCACGATCTTGTGAAGGCGTCCACAGCTTCTGCTTCTGGATCAGGTAATCGTGAAAAGTATCTGAGACATTTTCTGTTGAGTCTACTTGCAAATAAATCAACCGAGAAAGAACCAAACTTCTTTTTGATTTTTGTGAAAACATCAGGAGCGAGTTCCCACTCTGTATCAATATTCGTGTATCGAGAAGCTGCGTCTGCCTCTACATTATCGGCTGATCGAATGTAAGAAGCTTTTATCCAAATTTTTCTGTCTTCACACCACTTCCATATTTTCTGTGAAAGTTCACTGAGAAGTGGATATTGAATTCCACCAGCTTTGTTTATATAAGCAATAGCTGTGGTATTATCCAATCGAAGTAACACTTCGCAATCAAATAAATCAGAGGCAAAGCACTTTAGAGCAAAAAAGGCTGCCTGTAATTCAAGAAAATTGATGTGTTTCCTGCCTTCTTCTACATTCCAAAAACCAAAAGTACTTTGCCCATCATAAAATGAACCCCAGCCCGTTAACGATGAGTCAGAGAAAATTTCGCGTATAAAATTTTGAATTCTGATAGGATTTGATCCAATCAGCGCATTATTTTTCCACCAATCAATGTCGTCTCGCAATTTTTCCTTTATGAAAAAACGTCCTTCATAATCTCCTCCATTTAATTTTAGAGCTAAAAATTTTTCTCGTTCTAATTTTTTGGTATGAATTAGACCATACGCTACTGCTGGACATGCCGCTGTTAAAACTCCAAGAAATTTCGCAAATTCTCGAAGTTTGTAAGTATTGCCTATTTTAAAGTGACTACAAAAGTTCACTATCTGATTTTTCTTTTTATCTGGAAGATTCAAAGTAAATTTTACAGAGTCAATGATAAACCCCAAAAATTTACAACTTTGATTTGCGATTAAGTGACTTTTTTCAAAATTTATGATGAAACCAAGACTCTCCAATAAACAAATGGCTTCTTTCATGTTTCGTTCACATGTATTTTTTGTATTACTGATGAACAGAAAATCGTCCAGATAAATCACTGCGAATATACCCTTTGTTCTTAATATATTCGTTACGGGTTTCATAATTTTTGTAAAAATATATGGACTTATTGACAGTCCAAAAGGCAAACAGCAAAATTGAAAAAATTTGTCCTTGAATTTGAATCTCAAAAATTTTTTATGTTCCTCACATATTGGCACTACAAAATAGGCATCTTTCAAATCTAATGAACCCATAAAATCGTCTCGAGAAATCAAACTGAGGGCAACCTTTATATCTTCCAATTTAAAATGTGGAGGATTTATGTATTTATTCAATTCTTTCAGATTGAAAATGAATCGAAAAGACCCGTCGTGTTTGGGGACGAGGAAAAAAGGAGAAACAAATTGATCCTTGCTTGGAAGACACTCTTCAATTGCATCTTTCTCTAACAATTTTTTAATTTCTGATTCCATTATTTCTTGCTCTTTGCTAGAAAATTTTTTATTCTTTGGGGTAAATTTTTGTATCGGTTTTTGAATAAAAGGAATTTTATACCCGCTTACACAATTCAATATGAATTTATCATCGGTAATTTTTTGCCATTTTTCTCGGAACTGAAATAATCTACCTGCTATTTTCTGTACCTTATTTATTTCTTGTACGACGACTGGTTCATCGTCTGAAAATTTGTTTTGGACTGTGTTTGTGATGGGTATTGAGACGAATTTTGAAATGTTCTCTGGAACGGTTTCCTCTTTATCTTGAAAGGACGACGTTTCTGTGATTGACCCGTCTGCTTGTACGCTGCAGACGGGTATTTGGAGTTTCCCTGAGGCTTGAAATTATCTTTTTTGGACTTGTCCTTAATTTGCGCACAGGCTTTCTCAATCTCTCTGGCATTTTTTACTTTGTCTACGAGATTGTCTCCATATAACCATTCATCTGAAACCATTTCTTCCATAGATGGTTTAATACTTTTATCCATTTGGGGTGTAATGAAAGACCTACGAGCAACGGACTGCTGAAAAAATACGTCTGACATAATTTGACCAGCATGACTAAGATAATCGATTAAGATGTCTTCATCGATTCCATCTTCTGGAGGATCTATAATCATAGACACTGCTGCTCCCAAGGCTGTCAAGGCTGTGCCTACGCAGTTTTGGGTTTCCACGAAATGCTGGTCCCGCTTCTTAGCGATGTCAGTCAACATTGGAACGATTTCCAAATTGAGTTTAGGAGCCTCGACATGCAACTCTGCTTTTCTATTGTAAAGTTCCAAGATTTCTCCTTTGTTTTTCTGAGGAAGACCTTGCTTCACCCATTTACCCCATGTATTTTTTAATTCTGGGTGATATTTTGTCTCTTTAAACTTTGATTCACTCAAATCAACGCCCAAAGCTCTCAAGACAATATCTCTTGAGTGACTTTCTAACGTCTGCTCAGTTTTTTCTTCCGTTTGCGGAATAATTTCCTTATTATTTTCCTCTATATCCTTAGCTGAAAGGATAAAGACGAAAAACAAGGAGACTATAAAGAAATCTTTCTATAAGGGACACTTATTGTGTATGATGTGATCATTGTTCTTATTGAACCTCACAATCAAAACCCCTGCTAGAGTCGTGTGGACTCGTAGCTCTCTAACCTCGTGTGGAGTAATAGAGTAACTGAGATCGTCCTTATTATTTATACATATACTTTACCTGTAATTTCCTTAATATCAGAATCGTCAATTTCTGGTTGTGTTGGAACTTCTTTTTTAGACTCTAAGAACAACTCCACCACTTTTGTGAGATCGGATATCTGGTTTTGCAATTTGTCGAATCTTTTGTCATCTTTGTCTCTGCGATGACTCTTTTTTGATCTTGATCTCGATTCTGATGGTGATCTTGATCGTTTCTTTGAAGACATTTTTTTTTTTTTTTTTTTTCCGTGTTGATGCGTCAGCACAACAAAACAATATGAAGTTGATCAAGAGTTCAAAACAGAAGGCACACGGCGGATTCGTTTCTTGTTTTTTCACTTAAAAAGCGTTGTGAAGTAAGCATGACAAGCAAGACTACTACATATAACTATCATCGAGAACGAGACTTAGAAATATAATCATACACCATTCTCTTAGTTATAAAAAAAAAAGAAAAAGAGAATGGTTTCTAAATAAATTTTATTATTGCATTCAAGGAACATTTTATGGTAAAAGAGAAGAGGCACCGTTTTCGACTCCGTTCTAGAGTTTACGTTCGGAAAAATGGATTGTTGGGGCTAGGGTTAATAAAAAAAAATATTTATTTGGACAAAAGTTTATTTATTGATTTAAACTTTATTTTTACACTATCACTCTTCTACCGATAATATAATAAAAGTGACTTTAATGAAAAGTTGAAACTGACCGCGATCTTTATAACCTTACAACAAAGAGATTAAATGTTCACCGAATACGTGTTTAAAGTTCTGATCTCGAATATGTCTAACCCAAAATCCTGAAGAATAGTCTTCGACGGTCACATCAACGAACACAGTCTTGCATATCACCAGCAAATTTCTAGTTCTAGTGTGACTAGACAGCAACCGCTAAACGTTAAAAAATGTGTGCGAAAAATGCCACCTTTTTTTGATGATTTGGAAGGATGAAATATTAATATTTCCAATATGCGTTAGGCTACAGAGTTCCAAATAGTCACGATCGAAAGAAAAAAAAAATAAAAAAATACGTGAACTAGCAACATCTTTTAAAGTGTTGTAATTAATTAAATATCGCTGAAACAATTTTCGAAAACCGTTCGAAACCGCTCTGCTTGCTGTAAAGACTAGTAGCGACTCGTCTTCACCATCTTATAGTATACGTAAATGTACTTGTCTCTAGATCATGAATAAATTGTATATAGTATCATGCCCGAATCGTCGCTAATTGTGGTAATGTTTTTGTTATTTACATTCGTGAGTTGGAATTGCAATATTTTTTTCGAAATCATAATTCGTTTTCGCAATTTTCGTATATCGTCGTTTTTTATCTGCTCGTGTACCACTCTGGCAGCCTGGATATGAGCACGAGAAACCTCTGTGAATTTGGCCGACTGATTTTGGATTTCTGAATTTTTGTTTACGTCAATCGTTTGTCGGGTTCTTGTCGGTGATTGTCGGATTAAAATCGACGTTTGTCGGAAATTAGTTAAATAGAAAAATTAAAAACAAAAATCCGTGTGAAGTTAGCCGATTTTTTTCAATTTTGAGATATCATAAATTTTCAAACGCCTAATCAAAGCGCAATCGTTTGTCGGATACGAGTTTCATAATTAAAAAGTTTGTCGGATGTTTGTTCATTAGAAAAATATTAAAAAAACATTTTATGTGAAGCAGCCGATTTTTCTCAAATTGTAAGATATTACACATTTTCCAAAGCCTAATCGAAGCGCGATTGATTGTCGGTTACTAATTTGATAATTAAAAAGTTTGTCGGATGTTTGTTCATTAGAAAAATATTTAAAAAAACATTTTATGTGAAGTCAGCCGATTTTTCTCAAATTTTAAGATATTACACATTTTCCAAAGCCTAATCGAAGCATGATCGTTTGTCGGATACTAATTTTATAATTAAAAAGTTTGTCGGATGTTTGTTTATTATAAAAATATTTAAAAAAACATTTTATGTGAAGTCAGCGCATTTTTTTCACATTGTAAGATATTACACATTTTCCAAAGCCTAATCGAAGCGTGATAGTTTGTCGGATACTAATTTTATAATTAAAAAGTTTGTCGGATGTTTGTTTATTATAAAAATAATTAAAAAAACATTTTATGTGAAGTCAACGCATTTTTTTCAAATTGTAAGATATTACACATTTTCCAAAGCCCAATCGAAGCGTGATCGTTTGTCGGATACTAATTTTATAATTAAAAAGTTTGTCGGATGTTTGTTCATTATGTGAAGTCAGCCGATTTTTCTCAAATTATTTTTTGCTTACCTTAAATTTTGGTTTCACAACGGCTTTGACATAGATATATCTATAGATATATCTATATATTGGCATATATATATATATTATATATATTATATAATAAACCGGATATATTATATATATTATATAATAAACCAAATATATATTATATATATTATATAATAAACCGGATTTTGGTTTAGAGCGAAAAACTATTTTTTTCTTGAAAATACAAGATTAAAGAAGAGAAATGTCGCTCCATTCGAGTCTTTAAGCTTCGTAGAGCTTATTCGCTGGGTGCACGTACATATACTTCTTAAAAAATAAGTGTGTATTGTGTATACGTTAAGCCTCCAAAAATGTGGAGCCTGCTTTTAGGTGGCGCTGACAGTGTGCATGAATACGTAACACACTGATAATTAAATAGTATTCGTAAATTTGCGCACATAGCGAATATATGGACAGATCCATTACATTTCGACCGCAGCCTGCGCGCTTGGGTCAGCGATTTGGCTGCCGATTTTTTTCAAGAAAGTAGGTTCTAAAAAAAAGACGATCCTCCAAATTTGAACTCAATATAAGAAATTTGATGGCTGTAGAAATATTTGAAATTTTGAAAAAGTGATTTTTTATCTGAAAAAAATATAAAAATATAAAAAAAGACAAACCTCCAAATTTGAACTCAACGTAAAGAAATTTGATAGCTGTAGAAATTTTTAAAAAGTAATTTTTTATGTGAAGCTCTACGAAGCTTGAAAACTCGAATGCAGCGACATTTCTCTTCTTTAATCTTGTATTTTTAAGAAAAAAATAGTTTTTCACTTTAAACCTAAATTCGGTTTATTATATAATATATATAATATATCCGGTTTATTATATAATATGTATAATATATTTATATATGCAAATATATAGATATATCTATAGATATATTTATGCCAAAGCCTTCGTGAAACTAAAATTTAAGGTTAGAAAAAATAATATGAGAAAAATCGGCTGACTTCACATAAAATGTTTTTTTAATATTTTTATAATGAACAAACATCCGATAAACTTTTTAATTATAAAAATATTATTCGACAAACGATCACGCTTCGATTAGGCTTTAGAAAATGTGTAATATCTTACAATTTGAGAAAAATCGGCTGACTTCACATAAAATATTTTTTAAATATTTTTCTAATGAATAAACATCCGACAAACTTTTTAATTATAAAATTAGTAACCGACAAACGATCGCGCTTCGATTAGGCTTTATGGAAATGTGTAATATTTTACAATTTGAGAAAAATCGGCTGACTTCACATAAAATATTTTTTTTATATTTTTCTAATGAACAAACATCCGACAAACTTTTTAATTACGAAACTCGTGTCCGACAAACGATTGCACTTTGATTAGGCGTTTGAAAATTTATGATATCTCAAAATTGAAAAAAAATCGGCTAACTTCACATGGATTTTTGTTTTTAATTTTTCTATTTAACTAATTTCCGACAAACGTCGATTTTGATCCGACAATCACCGACAAGAACCCGACAAACGATTGACATAAACAAAAATTCAGAAATCCAAAATCAGTCGGCCAAATTCACAGAGGTGCACGAGAACCCCATTTTTTGAAAACGTATCGACGAACAGGTTATGTTCGTATAAATGCCTCCAACACACGTGAAATTACGTGTTGACACGCGGAACTAAGGCCGATCACACACGCTTTCGCATAGCGTAGCATAATGTAGCATAAGAGATTTCGACCAATCGGGTAACTCCAAACGCATATATATAGTACACATGTACGCTACTCGATTGGTCGAAATCTCTTATGCTACGTTATGCTACGCTATGCGAATGCGTGTGCGATCGGCCTAACACATGCAACAGTGTTCCATCAGCGTCGCCAGCGCCACCTCACCGAGTCACGATTTCGACTTCACCCTGTCCTATGCAATTTGCACGGAGTGAACCCTCCTGTACTCTACACTCCATTCGCTTGACATTTCGAGAAAAGCAAGAGTTACGCCTTATTCTCTGATGAAAAGAGAACGTGTAACGTTTGATTTTCTCAAAAATTAAACTATGTAGGAGAAAAGTGTGTAGCAAAATATTTACCGACCACGAGACTGATAGATATAAAATATGATTCTATAGAGTTTACGTCCGGAAGAATGGATTGTTCGGGCTAGGGTTAATAAAAAAAATTATTTATTTAGACTGTTCAAAAGTTTATTTAATGAATTACACTTTATTTTTGCACTATCACTCTTCTATCTATAATAAAATTCACTTTAATCAAAAGTTAAAACTGACCGCGATCTTTATAACCTCACGACAAAGATATTAAGTATTCACCGAATACGAGTTTATCATATACTATTCTCTTAGTTATAAAAAAAAACGAAGAGAATGATTTCTAAATCTAAATAAACTTTATTATTGCATTCGAGGAACATTTTATGGTAAAAGAGAAAAGGGATCGTTTTCGACTCCGTTGTAGAGTTTATGTTCGGCAAAAAAATTATAGGAGCTAGGTTTAATAAATGAAATTATTTGTTTATGCACTGTTCAATAGTTTATTATTACATTTTATTTTACCACTATCACTCTTCTATCTATAGTAATAAAAGTCACTCTTTACTCGTCTATCTATCTATAAACGTCACTGTAACCAAAAGTTCAGATTGACCGCGATCTTTATACCTCACGATTGTTTTATTTTAAGAAACTGACCAAAAGTAAGAACAGTCACGCAAACCAAAAAATGAAACTGACGAAAAAAATATTGGTCAGCTGTCACATCCGCGATCTTTATAACCTCATCACTACTGTCACTTCATAAAACCATAATAAACGGAAAGTCAATCAGAAATATATAGGTATATATTCAGTGTATTATTCACGAATCACCAGATTTCTATACCAGTATTACTAGTGTCACTAGACAGCGACTGCGAAAAAAAAAACAAATAAACATCAAAAATGTGTGCGAAAAAATGCACAATTTTTTGATGCAACGAAAAAATAAAATATTAAGGGGACCGTATGGTCTAGAGCACGAAAATTTCACCTATTTTCACGATTTTTTTTTTGCCTTAAAAAATTTAAAAATCGATGTTTTAACTTTTCGGGTTTATTACTACCTTTATTAAGTATACAAAAAAATTTTTTTTTAATTTTAAAAACAGTGTTTATTATCATATAATTGGCATTGAAGACGACCCTCTCGAAAAATCCGACCCGGACGGTGAAGATCGATCCGAGACTTCTACTCATCTGAAACACAAAATTCAAGAAGATTCTTAATCAGAAAGAGTGCAGTTATGGTCGGGACTAGAACAAATCGAAAAAATTAAAAATTGACAAAATGGCGCGCTTTTGAAAAAAAATTCGTAAAATCGGGTTTTTTTTTCACTAGTTTTTTAGTATAAACAATAAGAAATTATTTAAATAAAATTATGATTGTAGTTCCGACGATAGCCATACATGTTGTGAACAACATATCCAAATTTCAAGTGATTCGGTTGAATAGTTTTTTTGTTTTCACCTGCGCAGTGCCGAAAAAAGTCGTTTCGAGATAAATGAGTTTAAAGTTTGAGGTATAGATATTTTCAAAAATTGAGCAAATTTTGAATACTTACAGTTAATCCGCGATTCCGGCACCATATAGGATTCCTTCGGAACGTTCATAATTCAAGATTTCCTCACTCCTTTCATTTCTTCGAGCTGTCCGAGCCTCTTTGGAGTTGTCCGTGCTCCTACGGTTGGCGCTCGATACTCGCAGCTCGTCTCGGTTTTGCGCTAGTTGCTCCGCTTGTGGCCCGATTGTTATGCCCATGGTCTCCATTATTTTCAATAGGGATGCAAATCCTTCATTGAATATGCAAGCGGAAATGTGAGTGGCAATATCAATGATTTTTTTTCCGGCAAACAGATGTTTCGGCGCAAGGTGCCACACGCAAGCATTGAAACTTTCGTTATTGTTCTGCGTATTACTGCCAATACACCTTTCCAATAAAGTCTCTGCTGTCAATTCTTCATAAATTGGTTTTAATATCTCTTGTGCTTCATCGCACAGAGCAGGTGGGTGCTCGTAGGTGTCTAAAGTACCTGCAGCCTCACTTTGACGCCACTTGCACCACGATTCGGAACCTGGAGGACAGTACGAGTGTTGCGGATTTTCATCTGTTGAAATTTTGTGATAATATGCTGCCCATATTTCACTTCTCATCCCTTCAGTCGAATCTGAATTACGTCTAATTGCTAGACCGTAATAAGTAGACAGCTCTTGCAATAATTTATTCGTCAATTGTTGACGCTTCGGTGTTTTATTTATCGATTTCCGCTGTGTCTTTTTTCCCTCTTCTTTTTCTGTCAATTTCTTTGTTGCTTTCTTTATTTGTGCATGTTTTTTTTCGCATCAACAGCACGTTTGTACAAACGTTTTTTAACATGCAAAACACATTCTTTTTTGCAAACTAAAAAATCATCCCCGTAAGGCTTTGTGTCCAATAAGGCTTTGAACGTTTTCGTGTCGCGGACCGCTCTCTACCTGCGTTATGGGCTGTAGAAGCTGTAATATTGAGAATTTCCGCATGAAAATTTCACAGTATATTCTTGAGATACTATACTTTCGACATATCGAAAAAAAAAAAAATCGATTTTTTGAAATTTCTAGACCATACGGTCCCCTTAATATCCTCAATACGCGTTAAGCTACAGAGTTCCAAATAGTCACGATCAAAAGAAGAAAAAAAATAAAAAATACGTGAACCCGCAACATCCTCCAAAATATCGTAATTATTTAAATATTACGGAAACAATTTTTGAAAGTTTTCGAAAACAGTTGGAAACGCGGTCCTCGCTGTAAAGAGTCTTGGAGCGAACTCTCTTTTATAAATGTACTTGTCTCGAGTCGCTACCGCGACTCTAGATGGTAACCTCTTTTATTTTTTTTTGGCTAGACTATTTATACTTCTTACGCACCAATTATAAGTAGTATTTTTCTTATCTTGATAACGCTAATTTTTTAATGTTTTAATTCCTGTTTTGTTCTGTGGAAATAAATTTAAAGTAATATTTATTGTGAAGTCTGGTTGTTTGGCCGGATATTTCGTGATATGTGGTTGATTTTCCTTCGGGATATGAATGAAATAGATGAACATTTTTTTCAATTCTTTTAGTGGGGTTTTGGATTTTTTGTGGGATTTTTTGTGATATCATAGGGAAACGAGGGACCACCAATGTACTTGTCCGGGTTTTTTCCCCGGGAGGGGATTTTTGCTATTTTAACTTTTTTCAAAAGGATTTGAAAACGGAATTTTGTCGTCAATTTTGCATCGATTTTGATGTAACGGGGCTCAACATGTTTGTTTCGATATCGCGCTTAGGCTGACAGGCCAAAAAATTGATCCGTTAATTATTTTCGGAGTAATTGTATTATTACTCAGATGGTAACAAAAAATCATTTTTTTTCAGAATTTCGCAAAATCGCTCTGTCAGACTAATTTTGCCATACCACTGTATACACAGTTCAATTTTCATCGCAATCGGTTGAACGGTGTGAACAAATTTTCCAATCTAGATTTCGATGCGGACGGAGCGATTGACCCATCCCCTTAAATATACTTCGAGTAGTAGTATAGTATATTCATAGTACATTTTTAATATATTGAAATCGGCAAAATCATCTATAAAAATAATACATCATTCATACATTTGTATATATTTTAACGGGACATCACCATGTCTCACATCACAGAGGAGTACGAAAATAAGAAGGTATGCTCCCCAGACGTGTCTTAGGCGGCGACCATCTTTACGCACTTATACAATAGACCCTTCCATTATCAATCAAAATCGATCCTTCTCGAGAGGGGGGGGGGGGGGCGCGATCAGTAGCGAAAGCCAAAAAAGATCGCCCAATGCGTGTGCCGTCGCTATGACAACACCAAAAGCCGTCGTGTCTTGCCGAACAACTTGTAATCAATGTGTAGCACGTATTATAAATAAGGAAACCCGTGTGTGTTGAAAAATATATGTAGCAAAGACCACCGGGAGATTGAAACTCGTCCTTTATGTATGTGGCTACTGCTGCTAAACGTTCACCAAACACGTCTTAATAGAAGGCGAGTCTAGGTCGAGAGAAATGAACATGACGCAAGAAGGAATAATCGGGAAGAAAAAATGATCGATGACAGGGGGAGAGAGAGCGAAAGAGCGCAGGAGAGAGAGATAGAGAGAGAGAGAGAGAGAGAGAGAGGGAGGTAGGGAGAGGGAAGGAATGAGGAAGGGAGGGAGGGAGGGAGAGAGAGAGAGAGACGACGGATTTGAAACAAAAGTCAAGTTTAACGAGTTTGTATTCTAAATTGCATAGACCAAGTGAATTGTCATATGCTACACGAAAGCGGCCATATTATTGGAGTTATAAAAGGTATCATATAAGGTCACGAACGAGATCCCGCCGAGAAGATATAGAAGAAAATTTGTCGTTCCTTTCCTGTCGCTCCTTTCTCTCACCGAACAGACCAACAATACAGAGAAAAAAAGAAAAAGAGGGAGAGCAAGAAAAAGAGAGATGTAAAATGAGAAAAATAAAAGGGAATAAGACAGGGTGCGGGGACGCCGTTCTGGTCAGGGACATATGCGAGAGTAAGACGAGCCCGCGATAAGGAAACCAGTTCTTCGTGAATAGTCTTACAGGACATGTTAACAGAGTGCACTCGACCTAAGCTCCATATTCTCAACGACCTCCTATATATTTTGCAAGCAAACCTTTGCAATGAAACAATCAATAATCTGTTGAGAGGACACTTCCGGATTCGGTAATTAGTAAATCTAAAACGCAGACGAATAGATTGAAAAACTTTCAGGATTTTCGATGCGGTACTTCGTCCTAAAAACAACTAATAGCCGGATTCATATAGAATCTAAGGTCACCCTGTATTTATTTGTATATAATAAGATTACAGAGTCTATAGTATGCGTTACGATGCACGCAGCAACGTTGCTGGGTATACACTTCAGTCTCGAATATAGTCGGTAAAAAGGAAAGAAAAGTACTGGACAAATGCGATCAAAGTCTTTTTTCGTTCGTTAGTCAACGAGAGACACACACGAAGGAGAAAGAACTAAAAAATCATGTCAGAATCATAATTTCTTTGCCCTGCATCTCCCTTCTGTCTAACCCACCCACTATGTATCGAGAGCAAGCGAGGCGAATTCTCAACAATGAATGCACACAAAACAGAGCGAGAAAAGCGAGATTTTTTTATTATTGTCCTCTCAATCTTTTCTTTATCGTTTCTCCGCCCCCAGTTTTTTTTCTGAAATTGTATTCTTTCATATCCATTTTACGAGTTGTCTGTTTGTGGCATTCTCGTTGCGTTTTAAAGAAATATTTAAAAAAGTACCCGATTGAACTGTTCACATTATAATGAGGGACTATTACATCGATAAATAAATAAATAAATAAAAATATTGTAGAATAATATTTTATTTAAGTAATGAATTACAAATTATTCGTCATAATAAATGAAATACGCGGTTAAATGAAAGCAACCGATAATTCAAACGTCCCGTTCAGTCGCCCGGTCATCTATCTCTGTCACAAAAAAAAAATAATGCTATCGCTGTTTATTTTTTGTTACTCTAGCAACGCTTTTCGCCTTCTTTCAAACGCTCAATCAGGCATCTCTTTTTTTTTAATACTACACTCGGCCCTCCTGATCAGACACTCGCCCCGATTGTCCGCCACTTTCATCTTCTTCGTCACTTGGTAAAAAATCTTCATTGTCGTCGCTAACCCAGGGCTTCATGAAATCCGCTGCAGATGACGTCTGTTTGGGCCCTTCGGTCTCTCCGATGCGACGCACAATATAGCGATCGTTACGTAACTCTTTTAGAATCTCATATGGCCCAAGGAATTTATGAGTCAATTTCGATCCAGCCCCTTGTTGAATCCTACGAATAACAATAATATCACCCTCATGATACTGAAACGCTTGCTTCCGCGTCTTGTTGAAATTCCGCTCATTTTCAGCTTGTACACGTTGAATGCTCTCGCTCGCCTGACGACGTAGTTTTTCTCGATCGTAGTTGAATAAAGTGATGAGTTCGTCATTCAAAAGTTCTTTGATTTGCAAGTCATCTTGTAAACGTACTTCAACTCCGAACATCAATCGAAAGGGTGTGGTACCGATGCTCCCATGATGCGTTGCATTTAATCGTTGTTGTACCGTGTCTACATCGTTAATCGTTGTTCTACCGTGTCAGGTACTTGTACCACTTACACGACAGCTTCGTCAATAACGGTATAAGGGTACGATTCACCCTTTCGACTTGGCCATTAGCTCTAGGTACTCCCGTCGTCGTCAATGTGTATTTGATTCCCTCTCCACGGCAATAGCTCTCAAACTCCTTAGAGATGAACGCTGTACCCCTGTCAGAAATCATTCTTCTGGGATTCGCGAAAATGACCGATTGCTTCTGCAGACGGTTGATCACCTCCGCTGATGTCGTCGATTTTGTCGCATACAGCCAAACAAACTTAGTAAATGCGCCCACTACGACAAAAATATGAATATACGATTTTTTTATCGATGGCAGCGGACCCAAATGGTCAATGTGGAACGTATCTAGAGGGACGCTGCCCTTTTCAATAGGGTTGAGGAAACCCTCTCGCTTTCCTTGTCGCCGCTCGGCTAGAATACACGAAATGCAGTTTCGAACAAGCTTTTCAGTTTTTGATCTCGGGTCGGGGATCCAGTAGTCGTTCCTAACCAGCATCTCTGTCTTGTTAACTGCAAAATGCCCTCGGTCATGTGCATTTCGTATAATTTGTAGTTGCATCGATCTAGGAACTACACACGTGTTTCATCTCCGACATCCTTATAGAGCAGACCTCGTTTCAAAGTATACCCGTCGAGGTTTCCCTCTTTTGCCTGCTCAATCTTCTTTTTCAAATTGTCATCTTCTCTTTGCGCTTTTCTAAGTTGCGCCATAATCCATCCTCGCTTTCGTCAACCATTAATCATGTGGGGACCGGATTACGACTTAACGCATCGACATGTTTCATACTTCGTCCTGGTCGATGGTCAATCGAGTATTGAAACTCTTCCAGTAATAATGCCCATCGCGCCACTCGGCCACAAAGATCTTTCTTACTCATTATCATCGCGAAAGCTTTACAATCTGTAATGATTTTAAAGGGTATGCCCAATAAGTATACGCGAAATCGTCGGAGCGCTCTTATAATGACAAGTACTTCGAGCTCATAACTGGAATATTTTTCTTCTGCCGGTGTTGTCTTGCCACTAGCGAAATACACCGGGTGCAGCAGTCCATTCTGTCCATCACGTTGTAACAAGATAGCCCCGTAGCCATACTTCGACGCATCTGTATGAAGTTCGGTTTCGGCACTCATTCGATACAGGTTGAGCACTGGCTGTCGACTGAGTTGCGTCTTCAACATTTCGAAAGCCTCTCTTTCGACCGTACCAAAAATAAACTTAACGTCAGCTCGTAGCAGATTGGATAAAGGTCGCGCAATCCTTGAATAATCAGGAATAAATTTCCTGAAGTAGCCACTCAGGCCTAAGAAAGATTGCACCTCGCGGATATTTTTGGGCTCTGCAAAACGCTCAACAGCCTCCGTTTTACGTTCCGATGGTCGAACAGTCCCGTCTTCTATTATATAGCCCAAAAACTCTACGCGTCTTTTTAGAAAATAACACTTTTTCAAGATAATATTCAACCTGGCTTTACTCGCTGTCTCAAACACTACTCTCAATCGTGATAGTTCGTCTTCATAATTGTTCGAAAGCACAATTAGATCATCCATATACGTTAACACTACACCATCTCGAATCACGTCGCGAAAAACTGTATTCACGTACTGTTGAAACACTGATGGTGAATTGCACAAGCCAAACGGAACACGCAAAAACTCGAACTGCCCATCAGAGACAATGAACGCGGTATATTTGACACTTGCTGCATCTACCGGCATGTGAAAAAAACCATTCTTTAAGTCAAGGGTGCTGAAAATCTTCGAATCTTGAAGTCAGTCCAGCTGATCTTCGATTAGTGGAAGTGGATATCGATCTCGAATAATTTTCATGTTGAGGAGTCGATAATGGATGCACAATCGATACGTCTCATCTTAAGTCTTCACCAATACCACTGGACTAGCATAATCCGACGACGAGGGTCTCACAATACCCTGACTCATTCATTCCTCAATCTGAGTGTTAACGATTTCTCTTTCGTTCGCTGCTAAACGTCTTGGTTTTTGGTAAACTGGTTCGTTATCCTTTAATACGAGCCTCATACTCACGGTCGTCTCTAGCATTTTCTCAGGCTTATAATCATCAATTAGCGCCATTATTCCTCATCTCGCGTCCTCGTTTTTGATGTGCGAAAGATCCACTTTCGACGCATTTTCTTTGTCAAGCAAATCAATCTGTAGAATTTCAGGTAATTCTTCTTCGTTGTCGTGTTTTGTGTCAATATAGAGCTCGCCTTCCCTTGAATGGAAATTGATCGTCTCCAAAAAATCATAACTTTATTTTATCGAATGCTTCGATCAAAGATTCTTTCGTCGTAAATGAGTGCATGTGCGCTTGATCACACAACGTCGGATCAGGGATTCCCTCAATAAGGTAATCCAACATATCTTTAGTCTCAATCGGTATACGATTATCCATTACAATTTTATCATGCTCTCGAAAAGTCTCTCCCTTTTTCCACACTCGAGCCTCAAATTTTTTGCGCAACTTAAAGTTATTTTGCTTCGGCTGATACATTCATCCTAGTTCGCTCATGAGTTCATGGAAAGTCATTGATATATGTTCAGCCCTTGAATGAAACCACTCGAATACGTTCTTTGTCAGCTTCATCCCGATCAACGTCTTTGCGGCGTCATCCGCTAGTTCGTACGTTGTTTTCATGAATTTTATTTGTCTTTCCCACACGTCAAAATTATCAGGTATACCGTCGAACTCACTCACTAATTCAGCTATCGTTTTTAAATTCATTGTCGACGACAAACGGTTTGACGTTGGCACCACTTCGTCTTGTCTTTCATGCGTCCCTTGCGCTCGTAGTTCGTCCTCCATCATGGCGGTGCGTTCGTTTCGTCGAAGCACTTCTATTTCACGCCGAGCAATTTCAAGCTCGCATTGCATCAATTCCCTTTCACGTCTAGAAAATTCAAGCTCTCTTTCGCGATCAGCCAGTTCACGTTCGCGTCGACCGTCTTCGTCGTCTCTCGCGTAACCGCGAGTTCTTTTTGCGCTTGCACTGGATTCAGCCACTTGATTTTCTTCGTCAAGAAACTCAATTCATGCTCCCGTTGGATCCTTCTCCATCAGTCGGGCAATGAGTTCGGCTTTCGTTCCACCAATCGCTAATCCTAGTGCTCTTACTTTGTTTCGCAACTAGCTCGCGGTCAAATCGCTTGGTTCCACCATTGTTAAATCGTCAAAATTACGTCGATTCTCGAAGATTCTGCCTCGTCGTTACATCTTTATTTTATCGCGTGGTATCCCGTCTGAGCGTTGCACGATCGTCCGTCTTTATATTGTACGATGCCTCGTCTAAGTGTCGCACAATTTCACTGCTTTCGTCTTAACGCACCGAGCACCAACACTCACACAATTATCGCGTCGTTACCGATACTTTCGTTTTTAACACACGATCGCGGACGAGCCCCCAAATGTAGAATAATATTTTATTTAAGTAATGAATTACAAATTATTCGTCATAATAAATAAGATACGCGGTTATAATGAAAGCAACATATAATTTAAACGTCCCGTTCAGTCGCTCGGTCATCTATCTCTGTCACAAAAAAAAATAATGCTATCGCTGTTTATTTTTTGTTACTCTAGCAACGCTTTTCGCCTTCTTTCAAATGCTCAATCAGGCATCCCTTTTTTTTAATACTACAATATATTAAGAGTCGCGGTAGCGACTCGAGACAAGTACATTTACAAACGAATGCTACAAGACACTTTTACAGGAAGGACCACGATTCTACTTGTATTCGAAAATTGTTTCTTTAATATTTATTAAATAACAGCGTTGTGGAGGATTATTCAAGTTCACGTATTTTCTTTTTTTTTCTTTCCATCGCAACTATTTAGAACCTCGTAGCTTAAAGCGTATTGATAATATTATTTTTTTTTTATAATTGCTGGTCCGGGACATTCAGCTTTTTTCGCACACATTTTTGATGCTCAACTGTTTTTTTCGCAGTCGCGGTCTAGTGATACTAGTGATATTGGTAAAAATTCTGGTGACATTCGATCGATTGTGCATATGACAGCTGACCAATATTCTTTCTTAAGGGTATGGGTCAGTCGGTATCTTGCCGCCGTGAGTGCGAGAGATAGCTGCAAACTTCGAAAGTGAAATTCTTCGACACGGTTTGACCGATTACAAAAAGGCCCCGTCAGCCCATTTTTGTCATCATCCTGCGTGGGCTGACAGAGCTTTTTTGTAATCAGTCAAACCGTATCGAAAAATTTCAACTTCGAAAATTCGAGATGAGGTAAAGTGACTGGCCCATCCCCTTAACAGTCGTGAGGTTATAAAGATCGCGGTCAATTTGAATTTTTGGTTAGAGTGGCATGTATAGATAGATAGATAGACGAGTAACGCGTGACTTTTATTATTATTGATAGAAGAGTGATAGTCGGAAAATAAAGTGTAATAATAAACTATTGAACAGTGCCAAAATAAATAATTTTATTTATTAAACCTAGCCCCTATAATTTTTTTCCGAACGTAAATTCTACAACGGAATCGAAAACGATCCCTTTTCTCTTTTACCATAAAATGTTCCTTGAATGCAATAATAAGGTTTATTTAGAGACCATTCCCTTCGTTTTTTTGATAACTAAGAGAATGGTGTATGATAAACTCGTATTCGGTGAATATTTAATATCTTTGTCGTGAGGTTATAAAGATCGCGGTCAGTTTTAACTTTTGATTAAAGTGACTTTTATATATATAGAAGAGTGATAGTGCAAAAATAAAGTTTAAATCAATAAATAAACTTTTGAACGGTGTCTAAATAAATAATTTTTTTTATTAACCTTAGTCCCAACAATCCATTTTTCCGAACGTAAACTCTAGAACGGAGTCAAAAACGGTGCCTTTTCTCTTTTACCATAAAATGTTCCTCGGATGCAATAATGAGATTTATTCAGAAACTATTCTCTTTGTTTTTTTTTTTATAACTTGGAAAATGGTGTATGATAAACTCGTATTCGGTGAATATTTAATATCTTTGAACAGTCGTGAGGTTATAAAGATCGTGGTCAGTTTCAGTTTTGGTTAAAGTAACTTTTATATATATAAATAGAAGAGTGATAGTGCAAGAATAAAGTATAATTTAATAAATAAACTTTTGAACAGTGCCTTAATAAATAATTTTTTTTTACTAACCCCAGCCCCAACAATTCATTTTTTCGAACGTAAACTCTATAACGGAGTCGCAAACAGTGCCTCTTTTCTTTTACCATAAAATGTCCCTTGCATGCAATAATAAAGTTTATTTGGAAACCATTCTCTTCATTTTTCATAGAACTGAGAGAATGGTGTATGATACCACCCTACGTTTAAACCACCCTAAGTTTGAATTATATATGGTTTTAAACCACCCTAGAGTGTTAGAGATCTTAAATACATGAAAACACTATTTGCACTTGCAACCCAAAACGAAATCAAGCGATGCGAAATAATTTTGAATGAAAAGATATTTGATTTGAGAAAAAAAAAATTCATAAGTACTTCACCAATTTTTTTATCTATTGCTCACGAGATATAATTCGTAATCAATAAACATTATAAAAGAAAAACTCGCGTAGTACTTCGGCCAAAATTATTTTTTCCAATCGGACTTTTGCTCTCGAAATTTTGTATGTATACTTTTTTGTTTCAAAATCTCGTTTCGTTATATTACTTATATTTAAAAACTTAAGGTGCATTGTGATGCTATTGGAGTATTTCTTCGGCATCATTTTTTATGGAATATTTTTCGATCCATTGATCTGTTGGCACGGATGTTTCAGTGTAATATTTTTTGAATTTTTTTTACAAAATTAAAAAAAAATCAAGTTACTTGTTTGCTGTTCTTTTATGCGTTGTATCTTCTCAGAACGTTTTAAGTAATCTAATAACTTTATAAGTATTGACGGTTAATTACGAAGATTGAATTCATTTGAACACTTCTTAGATCAATATTTCATATTGCATTTTTAATCCGAATATAGTCGTGATACACCAGCTCGAAATTTGATCATGTATCCATTTTTAGCCGAAATCATTAAAAAATCTGTTGAGATACCTCTAAAATTTTTATTCAGGATTCAATTCTTAAGAGAATCACTTTTTTATAAAATGTTACCACATTTTGCTCCAATGCTGAAAAAATGTCAGTTATTTTGCATCACTCAGATACATACATAATATAAACATGTTTATTTGGCAAGCTATGAATTTCATACCCGAGTACGTACACAACATTGACATGTTTAATTAACAAGCTATGAATTCCATACAAAAATTCGACAAATCCTAGCCAAAAACAGCATAAATGCTGTGAAAAAAGCTGAGACAAGTACATTTACGCCTCCCAAATAGTCGTTCCAGTTAATCCCCCCTCCCCCACCCCAACCAGCGCTAAAATACCGATTCCCACAAAAATTTACAAAAACCCGTCTAAAGTCGTTCATGCAAAGATCTCTCCGCACAAAAATCCTTTCTAAAAACCAACTCATCATACAAAGTTTTATGGGTAACCGCTCTCATTATCTTATTAAATTAAGTCAAAGTCCGTCTTAAGCCACCGTCGAAGACGGACGTATTTGCGAGCGAGCCTATTGTGTATTATTGTGTATTCTTGAAATCAAAACCTAGTATAGTGATTTACTTTGATAAGCGAGTATATGAGCGAGTTCAATGCGAACGAGGAGGAAGGTGCAAGTGATTCAGAGATGGACTTGGTCCTCTCCAGTGAAAATAATACTGTGAGTGAACCTCATGGAGTGCTTTTCTCAACCGTAACTCCAACAAGGGATAGCCAAGATAACCCGCGCATGGTTCTCTCACGAAACTCCACTGGTTCCTACGGAAGTAATAAATCACCGACATGGCAAGTTATGCCAAACAAAAAATGCCGTAGAACCTCTGGGGCAGCAGGGAGCGACGATGAAGACAGAAATCAAATTCAAACTAAAAACAGATTTACTGCTCTCAATAACGTAAGCAAGCAACTAAGTGATAATCATGATATGAGCCTAGACAATAACAACACGGCCGAGGTGAACATGAGAGAACCGAAACCACCGCCGATATTCATACCAGACGTTAAATCAATTACCAATCTTGAAAAGAGCCTCGAGAGAATGGTAAGCAAGCAAAATTATACACACAATCACAAACACGGATGGTAATATAAAAATAATGCCAAAAGACTCAGAAACCTATCAAAAAATTATTCATGTTCTCAACGAGGGAAATGCATCATACCACACTTACCAGCTGAAACAACAGCGTGCATATCGAATAATTTTACGGTCTTTACATCCCTCCACCCCACTCGAAGATATAAAAAACGCCATCGGTGAGCTTGGACATCAGGTGAGGCATGTTTCAAATATACAAAATAATAAAACCAAAGAACCATTACCTCTATTTTTCGTCGACTTAGAGCCGAATTCAAATAACAAAGAAATTTATAAAATTGATCTCCTCCTAAACGCTAAAATCAAGATCGAACCACCAAAAAAAAAAACCTGGCAATAGTTCAGTGTATTAGATGTCTGCGATACGGGCATATTAAGTCATACTGTCACAGGAAATTTAGATGCATTAAATGCGGAGGTGATCGTCCCACAACGTCCTGTAAAAAACCAAAAGAGACTCCAGCTAAATGCGTACACTGTGAAGGAAATCACCCGGCTAATTATAAAGGATGCCGGGTATACCAAGACATTCTAGAAAAAAGAAATTCCGCTATGCAAAACCTCATTGGCACAGATCAAGGCCACAGTATGAAAACAACTCTCACGAAGAGAGAGTTGTTTTCGTACTGTGGCCTTGATCTAAATAAATCTAAATATTCCTCTAAAAAATGAAACCGACATCGATGACGCAACAGAATACTTTAATCAACTAATCTAGGACGCAGCCTGGGAATCCACACCGAATGCTGACGTTCGTTGTACCACCATAAATTACCCAGATCAAATAAAACGGAAAATCACTGAAAAAAGAAGACTCAGGAGACGGTGGCAACTGAGCAGAAACCCTATTGATAAAAGAAAATTTAACAAAGCAGCTCAAGAACTCAAAAAATTGATCTGCGAACACAATAATTGCAATATTGAAGGATACTTAGTAAACTTGACCAATATGAAAACCACGGACTACTCTCTATGGAAAGCAAGTACACCAATTAATAACACGCAAAATTATAATCCACCAATCAAGAAAAACAACGGTGAATGGGCGCAAAGCGATACTGAAAAAGCGAAGATATTTGCAGAACATCTTGCTCAAGTCTTCACTCCTCTCCCTACACAGGAAAACGACGCAGGTACGCTTAACTTTTTAGAATGCCCACTCCCGATGGAACTACCGATCCGACACATTTCTCCTGCGGAAATCGGAAACACAATACATGAAAACGTAAATGCAAAAAATGTCCTGGCTATAACTTAATTACCGGATTAATTCTCAAAAAACTACCAAGAAAAGGAATAGTGTTCCTCACCAATTTATTCAATGCCATCATATGCATGTCATACATACCCAGTCAGTGGAAAGTCGCACAAATAATTAAAAACTTTTATCAATTTGTTACCAATAAAATTATACTACAAATACTACAAATGAGAGTGTGGCAGCGTTCAAGCTCGCGCAGACTAATGCGGTTCTGTATTTTTTATTTTTGAAAGCCCTTGGAGTTCCAAGTCATAGGATAATAATTTATTGTAATAAATCATTAATTAGAGAAATGGCATATGAACATAATTGGAGATTTTATAAACATAATAAAATCCCACGTACTTGACCACCTATACTTTAGTAGATCTTTATTTATTTATCAACTTTTTATGAACTCACAACATTTACGAGAATGAAATTATTCACCTCTGTACAATTTGACTTAATTTGATAAGATAATGAGAGCGGTTACCCATAAAACTTTATATGATGAGTTGGTTTTTAGAAAGGATTTTTGTACGGAGAGATCTTTGCATGAACGACTTAGACAGGTTTTTATAAATTTTTGTGGGAATCGGTATTTTGGCGCTGGGTGGTGGGGGGGATTAGGTGGAACGACTATTTGGGGAGGTGTAAATGTACTTGTCTCAGCTTTTTCACAGCATTTATGCTGATTTTGGCTAGGATTCAACTTACTTGACCTTTTTTATAGTGATTTAAATTGTACACGAAATTGTCATTTGAGTTTTTTTAACATCTTCAAAAGATTAGCCGTGACGTACATTTAAACAGATTATTCATCTGGAATTCACTTTAAATAGTAATACACTGCAACCTCGGTTGTTCGAAGTTCGATTCATGCCATATTCCCCACTGTGCGACCCGTATCGATCGGTTTGCGCTTGGTAGAGGAAGCGCCCAGTCCAATCCGATCATTCACATGATGCGCAAAAACGGAAAGACGAAGTGTGCGCAATGTTCTATATTTATAAGTGTGATGCGGAGTCGGTCCCGTCGCTGTTCGAACAACCGAGGTTGCAGTGTAACTCGGAAATAGTTGACTTTACAGATTTTTCTCAAGAGACTTTTTTTGTAGCGAATCCAATTTCCTACAAAAACCTACTCATATAATCCCGCAATATGAAATGAGGCTGAGAAATACCAATAATAATGAAAGGAAATACATTTTTAATGTTATTTAAATAGGAAAACTACAAAGCCAATGATGAACCTTTAAATATTTTTTAACAGCATTCCCCTTTCGCGACGATTTATTTTTAGGTATAAACTGAAGATTTCTGGGTGAGCACCTGAAAAAAAAAATGTTGCCCTGAAACGATACACCCTAATGGTGCATCCCACCTGATTTTGAGCAGTCATGACCCTGACTATTTTTTATTTTTCTGAAATTTTATTGTGAAATAGTACCATGTGAAAATAAATCCCACACAAATTTAAAAATTGTATTACAATTTTTTTTTTTTTTTAATTTCAACGCCGATAACTCTTAAACCAATCGAAATATTGGATTGGCAACTAAGTCTTGACTCACTTTTTTTTTTAATCTCCCTTTTTTATTCTAGAACATTCTAGAAAGTTTCCATAACTGGCAATTGCTAGAATGTTCTAGAAGCTTTCGCACAATGGGTATAAAAGCCCGGCTGCGGACGTCTGCCGGAGTCTAATTTTCGATATAGACGAGCGCACTATTCGAGGATATTACGAGTTTCGGCGTGGCAGCAGTACGAGGCAGACAACCACTAATATCAACGTTGCTCTTGGAGAGGCCACCGTAATACAATCGACAGTGAGCCGCTGGTTCCGTCGCTTCGCTTCCGGAGATACGAGCCTGGAAGATCGAGAGCGCTCTGGTCGATCTATTGAATTGGAAGACCACGCAATATCAAAAGAGCTGAAGCAGCACCCAAATGCTATCATTCGGGAATTGGCGCAGGCACTCGGCTATAGTCATACAGCGATCGAGGACTAGCTGCATACACTCGGCTATCGGCGAGTGCTGGCGAGATGAACACCTCATCAGTTGAGCGATGCCAATCGGGCTACCCGAGTGTCCATCTGCCAGTCATTGCTCCTGCAGGCAAAACGCAAGGAATTTCTTGGCAGTTTAGTGACTGGAGACGAGAGTTACATCCTCTAGGAAAACAATGAACGGAAGGCCTATTGGCTGCTGCGCGAAATAGAACCGTCAGCTCAGCCCAAACCAGAGACCCACGGACGAAATGTTTTACTGTGTTGCTGGTGGGATGCACGCGGAATATGATGTATTGCGAACTACTCCCTGGACAATAGACGGTGACTGCCAACATACATGTCGAGCCGCTTCGCAAATTGGCTGCTGCAATGCGAGCAAAGAGGAGAGGAGTGACAAAGGTGCACTTATTGCACGACAACGCTCGGCCCCACGTTGCTTCAATCACCCGCCAGCTCCTGGAAGAGTTCGGTTGGACCACGGTTCCACACCCGCCGTATTCCCCGGACTTGGCACCTTCGGATTATCACCTGTTCCGAGGCCTTAAAACTTCTCTGCGTGATCAACGCTTCAGAGACTTCGACCATGTCGAAAACGCAATCTCGGAATTTTTTGAGCAGCAACCCGCTAAGTTTTGGGAGCGCGGCATTCAGTCCTTGCCCATTAGATGAACGCAAGTCATAGACACGGCTGGTGATTATATTGCAGATTGACATGTTTAAATAAAGAACAAAATTATAAATATATCTGTGTATCTGAAATGAGTCAGAACTTAGTTGCCAACCCAATATCAACGAATCTCAGTATAAAGGTTTTTTCCATATTGAAGCACACTTTCGTGAAAATATATGGAAAAAATTGTGAATTATCAATGTCAACGTTGTCTTCTTGTCCGAAGTAAAAAAATTTCTTAGTAATAACAATTTTCAAAATTGTTAATTTTGAATTTGCATTAGCATGTAAAAGATCCTGAATTGGTAAGAGATATGCTAATTGATCAACTCACCAGTTCGATAACCAGCGTTGCTCAGATAAGCAGCGAAGGAGTGTGGCTCGTGATCACGTTGCCACTGTGGACTGCTGCAATTATCATTATTCGTGAACACCTCGTGATTATGCACGTACCGACCGGTAAGAAGCGAACTTCGACTTGGACAGCACATCGGTGTCGTGGTATATGCGTGTCTCATTTCCGCCCCTTCGTCCCGTATTCGTTTCAACGTATGTGGCATAAAATTTAGTGAACCTAAAAACACGTACAAAAACTCAAATTATACATTCTGCTTTCGAAAATTATTTACCTCATGCGATTAATTAAAATTATTAATCATCAATTTTAAAAGTCTACAAAATTTCCAATTGTAATGGGCATTCAAAATAGCTACATTTTCCAATAAAATAATATAATTTTAGATTAAAAAATAAGTGGATTTGGTATAAATCACACATGAATTAGGGTAACTGTTCACTGGCTACACAACGCGAGAAAAATACGTTGGTCTATATCTACATAGCGCTGCACCATATAGATATAGTCCAATTTATTGTTCTTGTATTGTCTTGCGATGGTTACCCTTATCATTAAAAACAAAATAAAAGAATAAAATGAAAAAAAATCTTAAACGATAAAAAATTGAAGATAATCAATGAAAAGATAACAAGCTTTCGGAAAAAAATGGCGGGCGGTAAAGACATAGCGATAGAGAAGTCCGGGAAAAGTGTTGAAAGAGATGAGTAAAGAGAAGGATAAAGAAGGAAAGGAGAAAAATGGAGGAGAAGAAGGGGAGATATGAAGGAAGGAAAAACAGGAGGAAAGAAAAGCAGGAAGAATGAGAGTGAAAAAGGCTGTGGAAAAGTGAGGTGAAAAGTGAGGTTAAAAGCAGCGGAGACACAGGGGCAGCACAGGGGAAGGACGAGAAACGGTGCAGAGATCAGACATGGAGAGCGGTGGAAAAAGGAAACGCAAGGGACGGAGACAGCCGGAGAAGCCCGAGTCGAGCACGAAGAGAGTGAGGTATCGAGGGCTATAGATGGAGTGAGGAGGGAGACGGAGGGAGAAGCAACAGGGAGTATGGAGACAGTGGCGACAAAAGGATTGGCGGACAGAAAGAGAAGACCAAACTGAGCATGTAACGCATTCGGTGACGAGGCGCAAAGGCGGTGAGACGGAGACAGCCGGAGAAGCCCGAGTCAAGCACGAAGAGAGCGAGGCGTCGAGGGATTTGGAGGGAGTGAGGAAGGAGACAGAGGGAGAAGCAACAGGGAGCATGGAGACAGTGGCGACAAAAGGATTGGCGGACAGAAAAAGAAGACCAAGCTGAGCGTGTAACGCGTACGGTGACGAGGCGGAAAGGCGGTGAGAACGAGGGGTGATGGAGGTGCACGAGTCGGCACGAAAGGCGGACGGAGAGGAGAGATGAAGGAGGGGAAGAACACGAGGCAGCGAGAAAAGCATGTGTTCAGTCACAAGGAATCCGTTACACGGAGAAATGCAAAGGGATAGCGAAGTGATAAGCAAAGACAATGGAAAGAAAAGAAATGGCGTGGGATAATGAAATGATGGTGATACTGAAAGAAATAGTGAACGAAGTGAAAGGGCTCAAAAGTGAACTGAAGGAGTGGCGGGAAGAGTGGAGAGGGCGAAGGAAAGAGTGAAAGTCAAAGTGTGAGCAGCGGGGAAAGGGAAGCGGAATATTCGGAAAGCGAAAATAGTGAGAAAAGTGAAACGGTTTTGGAAAGGGAGGAGGAAGGAAGCTCCACGGGGACTAACGAGAAAGGAGGAAATGACAGTGAATGCGTAGAAAGTGACACGTCACAAAGGTCGGGAAAGAAAAGGAAAGGCAAGAAAACAAGAAAGCACGAAAATGGGAGGAAGGAGCATGAACCAGAGGAGGAATCGCATGGACAGGTTGGTACGGGCAGCCGCGACAAAGAGGAGGGGGAGAAGCAACGGAAGAAGAAGACAGAAACACCGGAGAGGAAGAAGAAGTAAGAAAGCAAGAAGTCCGACAAAGAATAGGAGAAGAGGAAGAGTTGGGTGATAATAATGGAGGAAGAGAGAAAGGAAGAGAACAGAAAAAAGGAGATGGACGAAGAGGGGAGAGAAGAAGAGAGAAATCAAAAAGGGAAGAGGAGATAGCAAGAGTGTGGACGCTGAAATCGAGGAAAGAGGTGGAGGAGGAAAAGAAAAAGAGGACGGAGGAGCGAGAGAAGGAGACGAAATGGAGAGAGGAAATGAGCGAAAAAAGGAAGAGGAGGAAGAACATTTGCATGAGAGGAGAAGGAAGGATGGAGGAGATCGGGAAAGTAGAAGTGGAAGAGGTGATCAAACGAGGACTAGGAAAGAAAATGGAGGCGGAGAAGGTGATAAAGGGGAAGCAGATCTGGAAGGAAGCAATGGTGATAATAGAGATAAAGGAGGAAAAAGACGAGAAGGAAATAATAGAGAGAAGAGAGGAGATACTGGAAGCAGGAGTGGAAGTAATAGAGGACCTAACATGGTGGGAGAGAAGGTCAAGATTCTTGGTAAAGAAGAAGGCGGCGGAGGAAAGAAGAAAGAGGAAAGAGGTCAAGGTAAACGGAATGGAGATAAGGGTGGAAGGAAGGAGGTGGAAATGGTCTGAGAGGGAGGAAAGGTGGGAGGAAAGAAAGGAAGACGAAGAGGGCTAAACAGGAAACAAACAGAAGGAAGGAAGATAGACGGAGAACGTGAGGGAGGACGGATGGGAGAAGGATGAGGAGAAGGAAGGGAGAGAAACGAGGAACGGGGAATGAAGAAAGAAGAGAGAAGAACGAGACGGAGGGGAGGATAAGAAGAAAATCAAAGAAGGGGAAGGGGAGGAGAAGGGGGAGACAAAAGATCAAAAGAGAGTTTGTAAGAGAGGAGGGGGCGTCGAAACCCTTAGGGAAAGGCGCCCGGAAATATAAATAAACATACATACATACAATGAAAAGATAATAATGAATCATTACCAAGTTCGACATCCTGATCATCCGTGAGAATCAGAACAATATTAGGTTTCCTTTCGCGGGGCTGTTGATATGGAAGATAGGGTAAATTTGGCTGTCCGTTGCTGTAATTGTTATTTTTGTGAATGAGACCACCGAAACCGCGTCGTTGACCAACGAAAACGTCCTCCACCGGTGAAACATCCTCGGTCAGACGTCTGGCATTCGCTCTCACAACCAAAAACAAGCTCACCAGCCTTAGTAAGTCCTTCATTTTTTGAATCTTTCTAAAGATTTTTTTGTGTCGCGTAATTACTCTTAAAAATTCCGGATTTCGAATAATAACGGAAGGAAGCCAGGATTCTGAAAAACAATATTGATAATGCGAATATTGAATTACCAACAATCATTAATAATTACGAAAAAACGAATTTATCGTACTTAAAACAAGACAAAAAATTTTTAAATTGAGTTCCATTAAGGTCGTATTGTTGTCTAGATTCCTGTTTTCGGAGATGACCTTTAAGATAGAATTAATTTGAAACTGTTCGAGTTTTCTTCCTGAAACTTTGTACACATATTTAATGTTCCTTTGAAAACACGTACAAATATTTCCGAAAAAAAGAAATAATTATGAACAACTTTATAGAGATTTTCTTAAAAGTATGCTTTTTTAATCGGCTACCACGATATCTCGATAAACAGTCGGTTGATTCTCTTGAAATTTAGTACACATCTTCAGTAGACTGTTTTTCAGCAATGATGCCAAAATTGAGTCGAAATAATTATTAGTTTTATAATTTCTAACCCGTAGAAACGGAAACAATATACGAAAAATTGGTAATCAAAGTGTAGCATGCCATTATTTTGCGAGAAATAAAATTCTCTGTCTGATTCTGGTACCATTGCTCACAATTGATATAGATCAAGAATAGATTCGATTTTTTTATTTCATGTGGATAGAACGCCCAGAACCCTGATCGCCAATTAGACGTTTTTTTCCGCGCACCGTTTTACATCATAAATCTACATCATACAGATCTAAAAAATATTTTTTTTCAATTCTTTTTCAAAAATTTGTATATGTGTTTAGAAAATCAATAAAAATTTGTACAAAATTAAAAAACAACAAACTCGAATAGTTTTTAATTTATTCTATCCTGAAACCACCTCTAAAAACCGGATCCTAGATAATAATACGACTTTAGATGTTTTAATTTTTCATAACAAAATAATAGCCACTCTGGCGCTACCCCGTTTGGTGTCATTCAAGAATGAAAGTAAATTTTTTTCTGGTGAAAACCTTAGGTTTTCAAAGTTTTTATATTTTGTTCTTTTGAAAATAGTTCAAAAGATCTCGTGATACTACTAAACTTAAAATACAAAAGACGGCTTTCATTTGATCGGAAAAGAGCAATTCTTGAGTGAATGCAACGGAATAAACTTTGATCTAATTTCGAGTGCTCGATTACTTCAATCGTGGAAGCATCTCTTTTATATACGTTTTTCCTTTGGGTGTGGATTGAGTAGGTGAACGTTTTTCATCGTCTATTTTTTTGGGGCCGGGGGGAGGATTGGTTTTTGGTAGGATTTTTCGTGAAAACAAATGCAAACGGGGGTCAACAATTGTACTTTTCCAGGTTTTTTCGCCAGGAGGGGATTTTGCGCTTTGATATAACTTCTTTTTTCTTTCAAACATCTCCTAAACCTAAAGTTTCAACACGTTTGCATCATCACATCGTTAATTTATTCCAATGACTGAACTTCGGTACTGTACACTCTACTTATTCGAAATCAGAAAATGCGGCCGATTAGTTACCATAAATTCACTGTTATTTAGGTTGTTTAAACTATTGAAACTATAGTTGTTTAAACTCTTACTGTGATGAGAAGATTTTTTTTCGAAAATGGAATTTGCCATGTTTTCAAAAGAATTCACTAAAGACTTCAGATGTTTTTGAGATGTTATCGTTTAACTTGGATGTTAGAAGAAACCTCAAGGAACATGTTTCTTTAATAGCACAAAACCAGAAAAATTAAATATTTTATTAATGGCTTTCAGGATGTGCAGTAGAATAAGAAATTATCGGGGGGGGGGGGGGGGGAAGCAGAGAAGATATTAGAAATTTCTCTTTTAGCTATTAATCGATAGTAGATCCAATATGAAATTTTAATTATACAATTCAATTATTAAAACCGCGCTGGGAATTACAATGCTCTTTTAAAAGCCAGATGCCCAAAAGATGTAAAGCATCATCATTGGCTCACAGGTTGTTTAATATTCTTTCAAATAGCGAGCAACATCATTCGTATAAAGATTAAATGCGGAATAAGGGATTAAAAATTTAGAATGCGAATAGGTGTTTATATGAGGTGATAAAAGAAGATGCAATATAAACAATAAACAAGATACAGAATAACGAAGATTGATAACAAAGAATCTGCGAAGGTTGATATATTTTAAATGAATAATCAGTGTAAAAAATTGTGATATTTGCTTCTATTTTTTTTTTGTTATTTTTGTAAATCTTGGTATATTGTAATCTAAGGATATGAGATTTTCACGACTCTCAAAAGAAAAACATCTAGATATTACTGGAAAATCAGAACCTTATTTCATTCTCGAAAGCAGCGATAAAACAATTTTTTTTAACTAGTATAGTTAACTCAGGTTGTACATTTGAAACTATAATTTTTCAATTCCATATATTCTCTTTGTGATTGTTGGGGGAGGAGGGGGGGAGTCATTGGTAGTCTAAATCCAGCAATTGGATCAGATTCTACGTGTGCGTCGACCGCTATTTTGTATTTAAGGAGGAATCAGTTTTCGTTAAATAACTTAGCCCTTCTCAATTTTTAACTAAAAATGGTTTGGACTAAACTTGTAGGAAATGCAATTCTGTACAACTTTTATCATAACACTTTTTTGTCTACGATCACAATATTTCAAGTTAAATCTGAGAACAGGGGCGCAATTGAGTAATTTCATTATTTCGTTTATTTCAATTTTCAGCGCATAAATGAAATAAGACAAACTTGTAAGGATACAATTCTCCACAACTTTGGTCCTTACTTTTTTTCTGCTGGGGTACATATTTTTGTACTTCAGTAGGCCTAATCCACGCATTATTACTTGCAAATTTGTCTCTTTTTTTACGTTTCCTTTCTTAAAATTGTTTGAAATCGGAATTTTTTTTTTGTTCACGAGCGTTAAAGATCCGTATTGGGTTTTGTCAGGAAGAAGGTTACGAAATAAAGTCACAGACACAGTTTAAGCATTGCAATTATTATTTTATTATTTAACGTCTTAACTGGATGAGAGCTATCGAAGAACTGATCAACGGAATGATCAAAAGTATAACGCGAACCTCGAACTCTTAGAACGAAAACGGTCTATACTTCGGTTTTTTATTACCTTTATCATTTGTATATTCAATGTTTTATAAACACATTTATGGTTCTTTATTTATCAGACCTCACACACTCTCTTTCTTAATTCGTATAGCGTTTCATATCAAATTTATTTCTACGTTGAGTGATTATTTTTGCTCATATTTCAATAATCCGAACAACGTATTTTGCCTTTTTTTCTTTTTGTTTCTTATAACTTTCTGAAATTTTTTATTCCATTTTTTTCGTTCCTGTTGTGATATTATTTTCCATATTCTCGGTTTATCCTTTTCTTTCTATTTTCTTTTTTATTATTATATGCGGAAAATAAGTAATTTCTGAGGAATGGAAGTTACAAGTAAACAAAAAAAACCAAATCGAATTCACTCACTCAACAAATGATAATATATTTGAATTCTGATCATTTTCGGTAATTGTTATTATATAATTATGATTTAATAATTGTATTCCGTTCTTCGATGAACGTAATTCTTTAAATTATTATGTCTATAAGAACGCAAGTAATATTTCATTTGATCATACAATCCACACACACACTTCCATCCCAATACACTCATTCAAACATCGACTCATACAATTCAATAATAAATGGCGGCTTATCCGAGTCGGATGATATTTCTCCGGTAAATAGGATGACAAGAACGATATTGCGGGCATTGACCTTAGACGTCGATGATGTAGACCTCATTCGACTAGCTTCTGCTCTTACACCTGTTATGGATGATGAAGATGTCCGTCTTTTATCTCGATACGTTTTATTGTCTTCAATGATGTTTTAGTGGTCGTACAATTTTTAGTGACCTTTTTGGTTTCGGAAAGGCCATATACTTGTTATAGATTGTTGCAAATATACCAATTCTTTATATAGGTACAATAGGAAATCAAATATACTATTACAATTACGATAATCATGAATCCCGGACGATTGAAATAGATCGTCCAGCGATGGCGACATTTAGACAATAATTGATTTCCCCTCGCTCTCATTACTCGCATTCACACTACCTTTCTCAAAAAGTAGGTGGAGAACCTTTACGATTCTCACGCATTGGGGGAAATATTTTTGACTCTCCTTTTCACTCGAGAAGGTTCTCCTACACTATCTTATAAGTTTTTGAGACTGGAATTTTGGTTCGTTTCGCAAGTTTTAAATATTTGAATTATTATTTTCATTTTTTTTCTTATAAATATTTGAAAACTGGATTAATCTTTTTTACTCATAACCTATAACTTATAAGAAATAATTATTAAACTTATGTAAAAGTAAATGAAAAAATGGAATAAGAAACCATTCCGATCTTCAAAAACTTGGAACTAAAAACGGGATTACGATTCCAAAAACTCATACGAATCAAAATGACAAAAAGGGAAAATACGTTGTTAGGATCTTTAACACTTGCGAAAAAAACGGAATTGTGATTTTAAAAAATGTTAAGAAAGAAAACGTGAGAAAAAAACGCTCCTAAAACTCTATCCCTGCGAAGGTACGAATGGTTTTATTTTAAATTAAAAAAATTCGATTTTTATTTCATAGAAAGACATGCAGTTGTCTGATGTTTGTGAAGATTCTTCCGAAATCTCTCTTTCCATGTACCGTAGGCGTACGTAAGTACGAAAATATGTAGGCTAGGAGAAAAAAGATAAGGATCAAAGTTGTAAAGAATTATATCAATTATACGTTGTTTCCTGTTTGTTTATGCGCTAAAATTCAAAATAAACGAGAAAATACCATAATTTAATGTTGCCTCTTTTTATTAGGTGTAAGTGGGAAAATTTCAATTGTAGAGAAAAACTTGTTAAATAACCGTAGACGTAGAAAATTAAATTCCCTACAACTTTAGGCATGGCCATATTCAGTCAAAAGTTGAAACTGGTTAAGTTATAACAAAAACTAATGCCCCCCTAAATTCATGAATGCAGTCAACTCACAGGCCTAATATGGTCTAATTTACGAATTTAGACTAACAATGATCCGCTCCTCCCTCCCACCAACGATTGCAAAAAGAAAATTGTGATATCGAAAAATTGAAGTTTCAGGGGTTCATCATAGACATAGCGACTGGACTAATAAAAATCCCTTGGTCACAAACAGAAAATCCGGATTTTTTTCTATTCATGCTATCTGTTAAAATGAGTTTTCATTCATATTTAATTGATGCTTATTGTAAAAACTCATTTTATCGTGCAGGATCCGGAATTTAAAAACCTGGACGTGAAAATTTGATTCATTTTGGAATGCAGTAATAAACCATTTTTGCAAAACTAAATAGAAAAATCTCTCGATTGAGTATAAAAAATCTACATTTATGCTTGTACCTATAGGGGAGACCGGAGCTAGTTGACCACAGGGGTAAGTTGACCAACAAGGAACACTACTTTGGTGTCCGCCTCCGATTTTCTTGAAACTCCTGCATGTGGAAGAGCATTCGAAACTAAGAGCGTATTTTTTTTATCGGCGGAAAAACGGTTTTAAAGGGTGAAATCACCCTTCAAAATAAGACATGACAAGGGGTGGTTTTGCAGTTTCACCAACAAGCTCAACCGATTTCGATAAAACAAAAACCAAAATGTTTTTTATCCAAAGCGATGAAAAGTCTACCACACGAACGAAAAAAAAAAGTTAAGGGGTGAACCACCCCTGCATTTATCTGTTTCTCACCCCACATTAAAAAGCGGTGAATATAATGGACTGGAAAGGGTTCTATTTTCATAAAGACATCAAAATAAAGTTAACATGTTTTCGTATTTTTGAAGAATAGCAGTCTTAAGGGGGTGAACTACCCCTTATTTTAATTTTCCTATTGCCGTTGCCTTTTCCTTATTTTATATGTTTTTGCGGATTCAAAATATCATGACAACTCCGAATCAACGTTTTCTCATGTTGCGAAATTAATACAACACCCTGACAGGGTGAACCACCCCCTCTCGATTTTCCTCTTTATTCGCGATTTAAAAATTTCTCCATCTATTTCGTTCAATCTGCTTCCCCTTCATTGACGTTACGTTTTTAATTATTTTAAGCACGTATGCATATTTGCATTAACTTCAATAGGGACTGGGGGGGAGAGGCAGGGAGCTGCCACTACTTCTATTCTGTTGATAATGGGAAAATTGTAATCTATGCGTAAACTAATAGGTATTGTGCTGATCTACAATTAGTGTCCCTACAAGGCACTTTTATTAATCTTAAGAAAAACATAGAGGCGTAGAGATGTGATCACGGGGTTTGTACTAGATAAGAATGCTATCAAGTAGTCATGATCACCCGATATTTTTGGCATTCTAATACCCGTGACATAAAAAAAAAATAGAGGTGTAAATATGTAATCACGGTGTTTGCACTAGATTAGAATGTTATTAAGTAGTCATGATCACCTGATGTTCTTGGCATTCTAATACCCGGGGTATTAGTCATGACGAATATTAGTCATCGCCTTTCAAAGCGCTCAAGTGTGGTTATATTAAATAAAATCGTTATCAGGTTTTACAATATAAATGAATATTTTTCTGTTCTGATGCTTGCTTTAAAAGACCGTTATCATTCACATTGTACTAGTACATATTTAAGCGAGCTTCGAATTGTTTCCTTTTCTGTGCTCTCGGTGTGCTGTGCGTAACATTTTTATCAGCATGAAAGTTAATCCAATCAACGTTATTAAACTGTTACTGACTACATTTGAGGCTATGAATATTGCACAAACTCGAGATGAAGGAAAATTTTGAAAAAATTTTAGTTGATTCTATGCAAGATTACAATGGAGTTGAGATGATACAGGAAGAGACTCTAGATTTTCAAGAACCGTTTAAAAAGTACGAAGCAAATGCTGTTGAAGGTACCATATGGCAAAAAGATGATGATGTCGATTCCGACGCTTGTTTGAGTGACGATGAGCTGAGCTATGATTACAAAAAAAAGCTGTGGAATACTGGAGATCTGGTAAAAAAAAAAAGAATTACCGTATCGAAACCGTCAAGCAAAAATACAAATCTGTTAAATCCATACGCCAGTTACGACGCTGGGCACATCAACTGAACACAGATGGCACTTATAAAGAAAAACTAGCTCGAATTTCTGAATATACTTTGCGGAATATAAAAATGATATTGACCTTCAAAAGTGGGCTCTACAGGCACAGAAAGAAATAGGCGATGAAGATATACGATTTAGAGCCTCTAATAAATGGCTATGGAAATTGAAGAAATTGCATCGCATTGTTTCTAGAAAAATAAATAAATTTGTAACGAGAAAAGTGTGGAGGAACAGCGTTTATACAGAAAAATGGAGAAAAGTTTGTTCAAGATGTTAAATCACTAATTGAAAAGCATGGGTCCAGCAATGTATACAATTCTGGGTTAATTCTTCTTGAACAATTGTCAATATGTGTTTAAGGCGGGAAACCAGTTTAGACGGGTCAAAAAATCGACTTTTTTATTTCATAAATTGTTAGTAAAACTATTCAAGAATATGTTGCCAAAATTTCAAAGCAAAATTCCAATTAGTTCCGATGCTATGAGCACTTACTTAAGTGCTCACTTAACAGTGGGCGGTCACTTGACCGCCTGTTGGTTCGGCGCCGAAGCGCGCGGTACGCAGAACGCTAATGAAAGTTTCAATTCGACCGTTTGGCGATTGGCTCCAAAGCACTTACATGCTGGCCTGAACATAGTCGAGGTTGCAGCATTCTTGGCTACTGCGTTATTTAATGAAGGAAATTCAGCCCTTCTAATGCTGATGAACGAATAAAAACTCGTAGTTGGCTCGCAGAGCTTCAATTTTGCCGAGAACATGGATGAGCAGCGCGTGAAAAGACAGAATAGGCGCAGCTCGTTGGAGACCAAGGAAGCTCGGAAAGCTCGTCAAGAGGAGATGCAAGCCCGAAATGATGCGTTTGAAGAAGAAGAGGGGTTTCTATATGGTGCTGAAATAGCTGATTAACCGGTAAGCAGTTTATATAATTAATTACTGCCTTGAATTTCTCGTTTTCGCTACATTTTTTTTAAGGGGACCGTATGGTCTAGAGCACGAAAATTTCACCTATTTTCACGATTTTTTTTTTGCCTTAAAAAATTTAAAAATCGATGTTTTAACTTTTCGGGTTTATTACTACCTTTATTAAGTATACAAAAAAATTTTTTTTTAATTTTAAAAACAGTGTTTATTATCATATAATTGGCATTGAAGACGACCCTCTCGAAAAATCCGACCCGGACGGTGAAGATCGATCCGAGACTTCTACTCATCTGAAACACAAAATTCAAGAAGATTCTTAATCAGAAAGAGTGCAGTTATGGTCGGGACTAGAACAAATCGAAAAAATTAAAAATTGACAAAATGGCGCGCTTTTGAAAAAAAATTCGTAAAATCGGGTTTTTTTTTCACTAGTTTTTTAGTATAAACAATAAGAAATTATTTAAATAAAATTATGATTGTAGTTCCGACGATAGCCATACATGTTGTGAACAACATATCCAAATTTCAAGTGATTCGGTTGAATAGTTTTTTTGTTTTCACCTGCGCAGTGCCGAAAAAAGTCGTTTCGAGATAAATGAGTTTAAAGTTTGAGGTACAGATATTTTCAAAAATTGAGCAAATTTTGAATACTTACAGTTAATCCGCGATTCCGGCACCATATAGGATTCCTTCGGAACGTTCATAATTCAAGATTTCCTCACTCCTTTCATTTCTTCGAGCTGTCCGAGCCTCTTTGGAGTTGTCCGTGCTCCTACGGTTGGCGCTCGATACTCGCAGCTCGTCTCGGTTTTGCGCTAGTTGCTCCGCTTGTGGCCCGATTGTTATGCCCATGGTCTCCATTATTTTCAATAGGGATGCAAATCCTTCATTGAATATGCAAGCGGAAATGTGAGTGGCAATATCAATGATTTTTTTTCCGGCAAACAGATGTTTCGGCGCAAGGTGCCACACGCAAGCATTGAAACTTTCGTTATTGTTCTGCGTATTACTGCCAATACACCTTTCCAATAAAGTCTCTGCTGTCAATTCTTCATAAATTGGTTTTAATATCTCTTGTGCTTCATCGCACAGAGCAGGTGGGTGCTCGTAGGTGTCTAAAGTACCTGCAGCCTCACTTTGACGCCACTTGCACCACGATTCGGAACCTGGAGGACAGTACGAGTGTTGCGGATTTTCATCTGTTGAAATTTTGTGATAATATGCTGCCCATATTTCACTTCTCATCCCTTCAGTCGAATCTGAATTACGTCTAATTGCTAGACCGTAATAAGTAGACAGCTCTTGCAATAATTTATTCGTCAATTGTTGACGCTTCGGTGTTTTATTTATCGATTTCCGCTGTGTCTTTTTTCCCTCTTCTTTTTCTGTCAATTTCTTTGTTGCTTTCTTTATTTGTGCATGTTTTTTTTCGCATCAACAGCACGTTTGTACAAACGTTTTTTAACATGCAAAACACATTCTTTTTTGCAAACTAAAAAATCATCCCCGTAAGGCTTTGTGTCCAATAAGGCTTTGAACGTTTTCGTGTCGCGGACCGCTCTCTACCTGCGTTATGGGCTGTAGAAGCTGTAATATTGAGAATTTCCGCATGAAAATTTCACAGTATATTCTTGAGATACTATACTTTCGACATATCGAAAAAAAAAAAAATCGATTTTTTGAAATTTCTAGACCATACGGTCCCCTTAAACGCGTTTTTCTCGAAACGACTTTTTTTGAACTGGGGCGCATTCTAGCTCAAAAAGTTATTGACCAATCATTCTGAAAATTTGTGTGAATATTCTTTATTCAATTACAATCTATATGGACCTAACTCTGAGATGATATTATTTAAAAAAAAATTTTTTTATGCAAAAAAGGTGAAAAAACATGGTATAAAAACATAACATTATGTTCAAACACCTCAAAAACACGCAATTTTCAACGTTTTTGATCACAATTAGGTTCATATTCTTAGGAAATATATTGTTAACGAAAAAAAAAAATTGTAATGATTACAGATAAAAATTGTGACTTCAGAAATGCCCACCAGCAAAAAACTCGGATGGCGATCGTTTATGGACAGCAGCTTCTAACTCCACTATTTCCGGCGGAAATGACTTGAAAAAATTATAAAGTGTACTTCAAAACATGAATAAAATATCCTCCAAGTTTAAACAAATTTTGATTATTCTTTCCCTGTTAAAAAAATTCACGAAAAACACCAAAATTTCGGCCTTCTAAACTGGTTTCTCTCGTTAAGCTCATATTAAATATATGCTTGTACATTGGCGAGACAAATCGCTATTTGTGGAACTTATTTAGACGTAACAATTGGAATTGTAGTGAATAAGAAGTAGCTCTTCCCTCTCCCCCTCCCCCCGTCCCGATTGAGGTTAACGCAAATATGCATACGTATTTCAAATCATTAAATTCGTAACGTCGATGAAGGGGAAGCAGATTGAACAAAATAGATGGAGAAATTTTTAAATCGCGAATAAAGAGGAAAATTGAGAGGGGGTGATTCACTCTGTCAGGGTATTGTATTAATTTCGCAACATGATGAGAAAACGTTGATTCGGAGCTGTTGTGATATTTTGAATCCGCAAAAACATATAAAACAGGGAAAAGGCAACGGCAATAAGAAAATTCAAATAAGGGGTAGTTCACCCCCTTAAGGTTGCTATTTTTCAAAAATACGAAAACATGTGAACTTTATGTTGATGTTTTTATGGAAATAGAACGCCTTCCATTCCATTATATTCACCCCTCTTTAATGTGGGGTGAGAAACAGATAAATGCAGGGGTGGTTCACCCCCTAACTTTTTTTTCGCTCGTGTAGTGGACTTTTCATCGCTTTGGATAAGAAACATTTTGGTTTTTGTTTTATTGAAATCGGTTGAGTGCTTGTTGGTGAAACTGTAAAACCACCCCTTGACATGTCTTATTTTGAAGGGTGGTTTTATCCCTTAACCCTTAATAGTCACACCTCCGGATTGTGACGTAACAGATGGGGTAAAATTAACCTCGCGTGACCATTAAGGGTTAAAACCGTTTTTCCGCCGATAAAAAAAATACGTGTCTCTTAGTTTCCAATGCTCTTTCACATACAGGAGTTTCAAGAAAATCGGAGGCGGACACCAAAGTAGTGTTCCTTGTAAGTAATTTATGTGACATTTTTTCTGATGATTATCCCACTAACCATTGGTTGATTTTCTGTTGGAATATGCACCCCATCCAGTTAACGAGGCGTCCGATGATATCTTAAGTGTATATTTTGCCGATCTTATTGGATTCGTACCGATTATACTATTAATTTTCCACCATTCAAAATCCTCTTTTAATTTATTCTTAATAAGCATATTGCAATCATATTCATCGTTATTGGCTATCGATGCTAAATATAAAAATAAAATAAATATAATAAATAAATATTAAATATATTATAATTTTTTGCAATGTACCAATCTATATGCCACGCCTGGACAAACTGCATTCAAAACTCCGAGTAGAGAAGCGAAATTTCGAATTTTACAGAAATTCTCTATCGTAAATTTTTCAATCTAACTCCTTATTTGAGTTTTCTTTTTTTCAGTAAGTTCAATGTTATAATCAACGGAATTAATTATAAAACCCAAAAATTTACATTCTGAACTGATACCAGCAGCTTTTTTTCATTAATAACAAAACCTAATTTTTCTAAAAAGGATGTCGAATTTTTTCGCATTATTGAAAATTCTTTGCAATGAAGAGAATATCATCTAAATAAATTGTCGATATATACCCTCTACTTCGTAACACATTCATTACCGGTTTCATAATTTTTGTGAAAATGTAAGGACTATTATGAGTAATGTAATAGTAAATGTAAGGACTATTAAGACTACACAGATCGAATGGTAAACAGCAAAATTGGTACAATTGACCATTGAAAGAAAATTTTTAATATTGTCGACTTTTTTCATGTACCGGAACCAAAAAATAAGCATCTTTGAGATCTAGCAACGCCATGAATACTTTCGGATTTATTAGATTTTTTACGGATTTCATATCTCCCATTTTGAAAAGTGGTGGTTCTATAAACTTGTTCAATCCTTTTAAATTCAAAATAAATCTGTAAGTTCCATCATGTTTCAGTACTAAAAAGAAAGAAGATATAAATTGATCCTTACATTCCCCACATTTTCCTATGGCATTTTTCCTTAAAAGTTTTTTAATCTCATGCTCCATTTGTCTAGATTCTTTATGTGACCAACTTCGTTGCTTAGGGGGGTAAATTTAATAAAGAGTTTCATTGAATGTAATATAAAATCCATCTATGTAATTTATGATATTTTCATCGGAAGTTATTTTTCTCCACTCGTGTTTAAAATAACGCAGTCTACCCGCTGTGGATCCTACCTCACTTATTTTTTCGCTAATTGTTTGATCGCTCGATTTTTGCCTCGATATAAAGGTTCATTCGATCGAAATTGAGTGCTTGGCTTCAGATGGAAAAATTATTTTTTGTGGTATGCGCCCGTATGCTTGAATTGCACAGACGGGCTCCTGTAGTTTCCCTGGAATGGAGGTCTTTGGCCGGGTTTTTTAAACTGTTTATCTTGGACCTTCAAATTTTGACATGCATTTTCAATAGTTTTTGCTTCTTTTATCTGATCAGCCAATTTTTCTCCATGCAACCATTCGTCAGAGTGTAGTGATTCAATTAAAGGTTTTACACTCTTTTTCATAATTGGAGTGATGAAAGACTTCCTTGTTTTTGAATGTTGATAAAAAACATCTGACATTAACTTGCCTGCATCACAGATACTCAATGATCTTCATTTGGTCAATACCTTTCTCCGAATCCTCCAACAGTAATGATACCGCCGCTCCAAGAGAAGTAATAGCTGTACCTACCGACTACTGTGTTTCCACAAAATGCTGGTCTCGTTTTTTAGAAATTTCGGTGAGCGCTGTAGCTACTTCTAAATTTATTTTTGGAGGCTCTGTATATAATTCTCCCTTTCGCGAGTATTTTTTAAGCAATGCCTTTTTTGTATCCACTAATAAGCCCTCTCTCATCCATGTACTCTATCGATTTTTAACCTCACTGTGGAGTTTAAGAAAATTGACAGGAATCGTATTCGGATCTTCCCCCAAGATCTCTAAAATTTGGCTATAAATTATTGTTTCTTTTGTAACTTCTACTGTTTCCTCTATATTGGAGGTTAATTCTGGGCTGTCACAATTTTTGACGATTTCAGATTGTTTTTCAACGTCAAAATTTTCTTGATCACTTTGCTCTTTAGAATCTGGAAACTGGAAATTGGAATTAGAAACTGGAAAAATACAAAACCATTCTCCTTATTCCAATATATTGAACTATTTGTTCTGAATCTGCAGTGAACTATTTGGTCAATAAATATATTTTAGGCTTATTTAGGTTTAGGTTATTTCTAATTGAAAAAAACCCAATGAATATAACCTATTTTCTCGTATGGAGAAAAAAAATCAGGCTTTTTCGAGTCATATGCCTTTATCAGGCGTACGTGAATCGTGTGGATTACGTACCATGCTTTCTCGTATAGAAAAAACACGTATTTTAATATCTTCATATCACAGTTAACTCTTACCTCTAGATTTTTCATTATTTTTTTCCGGATCTTTCTGATTGACAAAACATAACACCATATTAGACAGATTCTGAATCTGTTGCTACATCTTTTCAAGTTTTTCCTCAGTGTCTCCATGTTTTGTTTTATAATCCCATGAACTAGAACGTGATCGTGTTCGTTTTTTATCCTTCCCTATTCTTGTTTTGTATATACCGATATTTGAAAAATATCGCTATTTTTTTTTTTCTTGACGTGTGAATCGTTGGGCACAACGAAACTTAATGAGGAATATGGCTCTGGTACGGGAAACAAAGGAGTGTTCATGACAGGAGGAATCAAAAATTTTGGAATAAAATTCTCTAAACGTTGTGGATCTGGGCATAGCTGACGCTACTACTGGTAATCATCTAGAACGAGACATCACAGTATAATGAAACTCGGTCTCGGGATGCGTAAGTTTTCAGCGTCACTGAATTCAAATCTGAACTAAGAAATTACAAATTCGTCATGATTTATCTAATCTGAAAGTGTCTTTTTCAACGATTTTCGAGATGGTGAGTCAAAGTATATCTCGAAATAATAAAAAAATACACCCCCACGTTATCTAGTGACAGAAAGTCACGACCCCAGAGTGTGCCACGCAGAAGCTCCAATAGAATGTTATACTCTTTTTTTAATTTTTTAAAAATGTTTACAATTAAATAAAATTATTTGAATTTAAAAAAATTAATATTTTTTTTCATTTTTTTGGATGCGCTGTTGTGCCCCGCATAGCAACATAAAATTAGCTGAAATCAATTGCAACATAAATTGATTGGCAACAGGAAGCCAGCATAAATAAAATTGTAAGACAGCACATTCCTATGATCGATCGCCGCATGGGTATATCGACCCCGAGCGAGCTCACCCCAAAATGCTGACGGTGCATTACGCCACCGATCGCTCGAGAATATTCGATAGCCAATTAAAATATAGTAGGGGTAAAATTAATACCATTTGGGGGAAATTATGCGAATCATTAAAAGCATCAACTCTACCCAAATTCGGGAGTCTGCGACAATCTACGAAATAATCTAGAACGATTGGTCTCAAGGCAAATCACCTTGACATTGTACACCTTTTTAACTTCACTTTTCTCAATAAACCTACGTTAACTTGTTTTTAAATATCGAGTTGGAGTTTCGGCTCATTCATTGGCAAATAATCCCAAAATACCCGTCCTTGATAACTCGTTCCCACGTGACGATCTTCGCGGGCACAACAGCGTGATATCGGATATTCGGTTCCTGATTCGAAACCAGAAATGTCAAAAATGGTTGTACCGATTTTTGAAGTGTACTAGATCATACTACTTGTGGCACAGAAAGCGGCTCAGGCGCTTACCAGTTAACTGGTTAAGAATAGCGAAAAACGACTGCATTTGTTTCAAAAGTACCAAATATTTTTAGACATCGACGTTCACAAAATTCTTCGCCTAGCACAACCGCGTTGGTTATCTTTGAAAGCGGTTGTTTAAAGGATAATTGAATAGTGGCCTCCACTAGAATTATATTTTACAATGGGAGGTCGGCTGCTCGTCATCACCGATTTCGTCCGGATTCACAGTATATGTAGGGCTTGACTAGAAATGAAAGTGACGTAAGTGGGAGCTTCAAATGGCCAAGCGTTTAGGAAATAAAATTTTTGTCGCGGGTTGGTCAATACATAAGTCTTTTATATTAGCATAATTTCCAGGCAGTGGTTGGCGCAGCGGCAAGAGCAGATTCATAATGCAAGGATCGCGGGTTCGAGTCCCCGTTCAGAAACTTTTTTTTTTCTTTGGCTTCTTTTAAATTTTTACGATACTTACGCCACAAGTGAACCGAAATAATGCATAATGCATGGTATTTATTTATATTTTCACAAAAGGCACAGGACGTCATTATTTCAACAGGCGCATAATCATGGAAAATTTGAGATTCCGAATAACTTTCCAAGAAGGAATTGTAATTAAAGCGTATACGAGGATTTCGTATTCCGTTCGATTTATTTTGACCTTCGAGCAGCCCTTGGCAGCTGTACATGAGCAATAGGTTCTTGGCGCAGGTAGAAAAAAAGGTATGTATGTCCGACCATCAGCTGTTAGGGACAACGCTAACTAGGTAGCTCATTCACTTGCTAGCTCTTGTCTGATGAGTAACGTGAATATTGAAGGAATATTGTGAGAATATTGTGAAAAATATCGAGTCGACCGAAAATGTCAGATAATAAAAGTGAACATATTGATGTGCCTGGAACATCGGTAGAAAAAGAACAGAAGTCACACGGTGATGGCCTCCACAGCGAAGCGTCGAAGCAACGATTGAAAACGGCGCTGGATTATAGTTTACATCTTTTGCCCGAAGAAGATCTGATCACATCAGAAAGTTCCGCGGTAATAACCGAAGAACACATTCAAATTGCAAGTAAAATACACGAGAAAGTAGTGTAATTTTTATCCGAATATACGTTTATGTACGATGATGAGTTGATTTGGTCCGAAGAAGTCGACGAAGGAGGTGAATATGAAGAAGTGGAGGGTGTCATTTCATCAAATGATGACTACAAATCAGATGAAAAAAAAATGAAAGAAGATCCAGATTTCGTTCCACTCGATTACAAAATAATGGCGGTTAATCTTGCAAAAGCACATCCAAAGTGGAATTTGAAGAGTCAACAAACGAAAGGAGCAGCTCGCTTGAAGCTTAAATTGATACCTGGACATATAATCGCTTCGTAGAAGCGCGGAGTTGTAGCCACCAAGTCATCACAAAAAACTTGCAACAATGGGCACTTGCTGCTGCGAGTCAATTTCCAAATTTGGAATTCAAAGCCTCGGTAACGTGGGTCAAAGAGTTTAAATGAAGGCATAAGGTTCATCAGAGAAAATTTACGAAATTTATATCGGAAAGAGAGACTGCCCCTATTGAGGAAACCCTTACTAGCGGCAGAGAACTTTCGAGTCCAGGCTTGGGCTCTTATCCCCAATTACGACAATGATTTTGTTATCAACACCGATCAAACAGATAAGTCAAGAATTCTCCTTCGTCTACGTCAATCGAAATACTCTTTTTAACGTCACATATAATAAAATATTTACATTCATATATTCTTTTTCGAGGTTGCCAGTACCAGTCGACTTATAACCGAACCCTGGACCACCGAGGCTCAAAAGTAGTTTGCGTGAAAAAAAAGGACATGAACAAAGTACCCACTCATATGCAGCGCAATATGTTATGAACCTTTCTGAAAAACTATTGCCAACAGTCTACGTATGTCTACAAGAGAGTACTGGCTCTTTTGGACCGCGGGTTAAAAAATCGGTGGATGAGTACGCGGCAAAATATAGGAATGTTGTCATTACTTCTTCAAAATCTGATTAACTTAGAGGAATTTGTTCTCCTACGTGCAGGAGAATAAATTTCTTCTGTTAATTGACTCGTGGGGAGGACAAACAAATTCACAATTATACGACGAGGTTTTCAAAGATAAAGAAGGATTGCCAACGTGCAGTATTAAAGTGATTCCCCCCAAATGCACTCCGCTAGTGCAACCCTGCGATGTGTATTTTTACCGTTAGGTAAAGAACTTGATCAGAAAGATTCAACACTTCTATTATCTCATCGAGAGAGAAAAAGAAATCACATCCCGAGAAGACTGTATCAAAATACATTCCATCGTACATCACCAGCTATCCTCGCCAATATTCGACAACATAATGCATTACGCGTGGTTCGCTACCAAACTGTGCGATGAGAGAGAATCTTTTATGAATGTAAGTCACGTTTGTTCTTCTATGGGCACTTTAAAACAACCATGTAACTATAAAAATACGACGTGTATAACGTATGGAAGGTGCCGTCACAATTATTGCTTCCCCTGTTTTTACGATGAATATCCCCCAGTACATGCAATTCATCAACTGTATAATAATAAAAGTATCTAATTTTATATACGAAGTCCTCGTGTACATTTTAATTACAATTCCTTCTTGGAAAGTTATTCACATTCCCAAATTTCCCATGATTATGTGTCTGTTAAAATAATGGCGTCATATGCTTTTTGTGAAAATATAAATAAATACAATACATTATGCATTATTTCGGTGCATTTGTGGCGTAAGTATCGTAAAAATTGAAAAGAAGCCCAAGAAAAAAAAAGTTCCCGCGCGGGGACTCGAACCCGCGATCCTCGCATTACAAATCCAAACTCTTGCCGCTGTGCCAACCACTGCTTGGAAATTAAGTTAACATAAAAGACTTATGTATTGACCAATCCGCGACAAAAATTTTATTTTCTAAACGCTTGGCCATCTGGAGCTCCCACTTGTGGCACTTTCATTTCCAGTCAAGCCTTACATATATTGTGAATCCGGATGAAATCAGTGATGACGGGTACTCAACTTCCCCTTGTTAGAGAACAAATGCTGACAATTCGATTGAAATCTGTTGAACAAATTGTTCAAGCTCTCAATAATCCGATCATCAAACTATTCTATCTCTTTCTGGACCTATACACTACCTAAATTGACCAAACTGAATGAATTCTTCCAGTCATCATCTGTAGTCGTTACGAGCCTCCATCATATAATATTCCGTGTTATTCCGTTTTTGGTGAAAAAAGACCGAATTTAGAATATGCTGCGTAACACGTAAACTAGTGGATTTGAAAGAAAATCTCAAGAGAGTAAAAACGTTGCGTCCATTTTCGTTGATGTCGCCAGAATTTTTCTAGAATGTTTTTTCGAAATTTTTTTTTAAACTCTGACTAATTGATTGTCATACTTTGAGAACTATAGGGTTTATGATAGGATACCAGAAGAAATATTCAGAAGACTTGTAAAAAATTCATATCAATCGGAAGTGGTGAGGTTTTTGGAAAGTAAAAGTGGTGTGGAATGCCTCATAAATAACAGTGATAATATTATTTAAATAAGCTGTAAATTTATATTCTCGGTGTGTTACGTCCAAGTGCACAGATTGTCGGATTGTTCGGCTGCCGGTACAGGATAATGAAGCCATATATCCAGTATTAACGTATCTAGGCCATCGGTGATAGCGCTCATATATATAAGGTGTTCCAAATATTTTTGCACTCAACGTACGTAACAACGTCAACGAACCTAAGTGTCATTGAGGCCACTTCTAATTAATTATTGTTTATAATAATCCTACTGACGATCGATCATTACTTTGTCGGTTGTAATATCGTATTAACCACGTATCCTCTTTCACCACCTCTCTCTCCACGCCTCTTTCAGACGACGCTATTTTTCGTACCAGATAGCATGCCTGCGCTTTAGGAAAGTACATAACGCATGCTATCTAGCACGAAAGATAGCATCGTGTGCAAGGGGCTTTATTACATTTTCTTACTGATTTTCTTAATGACTTGTATAGTTATTTTTATCGCGAATTCGTAACACTTTGTTATGCCAAATCGATGATTGTATGTGACCCTGGCCAATCGATCCAAAAACGGTTAAAAGTCACAAACACAGCAGTTCAAAAATTCTTCGTCGTGTTATTATAATTTGCCCCAAATGCTTTTTTACATGTTTCACAAGGGCTCATACGTGTGAATACCTAAAGTTCACGGTTAAGTAAGCAAAGGGGTGAAAAATAATCATAACAGACGAAAACTTTTGCTCGGTCGAGCGCGAACAGGATTTTTTAAAATTATTTTTATTTTTTGTTTCTATACGAAGGTAAAATTTTCTGGAATAGCGAAAAATGAAGAAATTCGATTCATTTGTTGAGCAATATAAAAAATTTGTTTTTCCATGGTAATTTTTGTAACATTTTGCATGAATAACTCCAATTGTGTTTTTAATGTATGAAAATTTTAAAGTGATTTTAATAAACAAACTTGTGCCAACACAATATTGAATTGAAAAGAGATCAATGTTCCTGAGTAGTACGAATCGAAGTTGTATCGGACAATGCGAATCCCTCCAGGAATCGTCCTGGTTGTCAGAGGACTGAAAGTAAAAAACAAAATACGAATTCTCGTTTATATGGGAATTTCGAATGAATTGAAAGCTCGCGTCCACCACGAGAGGTAGTTTTTTTTCTTTATTAATGTTTCACTTTCGTTCCTTTTTTGGTAGCAAGCATAGGTCTATACCTATCTATACAATCCACATACTGTGGGGGAGTGTATTCAGTACAGCGGGCAGAGACACGAGAGTCGTGAATAAATGAGAACAATTGAGTAAAGAGAAAGACATGCTTTTATCGCTGTTTCATTTTATATGCAACCGAGAAACCATGAAATCCGATCCGTTCGAGAAATTCGAGCGAATCAAACATTTCGAGCGCTGAATTGATAAACTTTCAATGAAATCGATAAAAAAAAGTAAGCCTATAATAAAATTTATTGAAAATATTTCTATCTTGGTTAATTAATTGCCTGTTTTATGTTCTCATCTCGTATTTTCGCATTGTCAAAAAACTGTGAGACACAAATATTTGGAGTACCGTCAAGGTGTATGGTCGCTAATGCCATTAGCATTAGTCGAAAACCCCCTTAGAAACAGGCCCTTGTTGTACACTTCCTATATGTATATATAAAAAAAATGTATAACACTATAGTGCATGTACATAGAGGATTTAAGTGCATGGTTCAATGTAAATTAAGACAGGCTAAGCCGGAGACGTTCTCGACTTACGCCAACGCGAACTACCTCTCTGCAAGAATTTAACACGTATAGCGACTTTAGCTATTCATGAGAATTTAAGTCGAATACATGCGAGTGTCACAATTTTATTTAAACAGCACAGTTAGTGGCAAATAGTTATTTAAATGCTGATGGGATGAAGTGCATCGTTCTGGAATTTAATGTGTTACACACGTAGACATGAAATGTTTTCTTTTCTGCTTTTCTCTCGTCTTCCATTTATTGCTTTTACCCTATGTCTATTATTTGAACTCCATGTTGATGTAATACTGTGATATACTCTCGTGCTTTGATGTGCACTTTGGCTAATGCAACGGTTTGCGGTTGCGATTTCTTTGTACGTCGAGAGAGAAGACGATGTTGAACTAAGCAAAAAAAATAATGAAGGTAAATGAATAAGCTCAAAATACAAACGTGTTTTTTTTCCGAATAATAAGTGAAAAGTTAGAATGTGCAAAATGAACCACGAAAATTGCGACGGGAAAAGCGTGTTTTTCTCACCACAAAACTGTTCCGAGTAGGCGGGCCACATTTACTCAATCTGTTCCAAGACACACTCGTCATTTCGTCGCCGCACCCAACAGGCTCGCTTATTGTTTAATTAATATCTCATTCAATGAGTCGAAGAGAAACAGTTGAAAACTTTTTTCCGCAAGATTTTGTCATCTGTCTATCCTGCCAATGTTTTGTGGTACTACATTGTACTATACCATACATATGGTATAGTACAATGTAGAAAAAGCGGCCAAGGTATGCGATGGTTCCACACCTGTTTACGATCGCTTCAGGAATAAGCGGGGGCGAAAAAAAGAAAAGAAAAGGAAGAGAGGGAGGCGGAGAGGAAGTACGTAATGTATATGGGACGTTTCACGACACTTTTACATTCTCAAAATTTCATACTTATTATTCGTGTAATTTGTTCAAATGCCTTTCTACGTAACAAATTAGCAGACACGTATTTCAGGATTTTTCGAATTGGCGATTTTTTTGATTTTTACAGCTGGTTGAATTTTTGACTTTTTGCTGAACTCATCTGGGTTCAGGCTGCGATAATTCGGAAACTATGAGACCTAAAACGAAAATGAGTAATAGCAATTTTACGCAGTTTATTTATGTACACCGAAAAAATACACCGAGTCTAAAAAAAAATATTTCTACTTTCTTTTCCTATTTTTATGTAAAAACCGAGGGTTTTCTAAAAAGGGCATTATTGATTTTTGATTTCTATTTTTTTTTTTCAAAAACTAGGTAAATTTACCAAATTTGAAGCGCAGTTTCAGAGTAAGCAGACTTCTTCCATAGAAGGTACAGCTATTTGAACTTATGATAATTCAATAAAATTACTTAAATGGCTGCAACTCTTTGATATAAAAGTATACTTGAACTTACGAATATAATTTCACTTTATTTTTGATAAAAATAAAAGTAAAAAAGGTAAAAATACATTTCAAATATTTTTTATTGACAGAAATCATGAAAATACTTTTTTCATCAAATTGATAGATTTTTTTCAAGAGTACGCCAGAAATTGAGAACTAATGTTGTTAGTTATTTATTTCGTTTGTAAAATTCATATGGGTCCCATCCACCATGAGGATAAAAGTAAAATTTAATAATTTATTGAGTTATAAAAATCGAATAAAGAGCCAACCGTAAAAACATTTATTGTTTATATTTTTCTGGGTTAGCAATTTTTTATCCTATGCGCAGAAAACACAGGAAGAAGATACGGGTTTTAGCATCTATTAATGTTGCTATATATCCGATTTTAACAACCAATTAAATGCTTTAATTTGTTATTTTTTCTTATGGACGTGAACGTAAGTCATTTGAAAACAGTATAAGTCTGACAGGAAAAATTATTAGTAGTGTCGGTACTCAATTTCTGAGATACTCTTAAAAAATAGATTTTCGATGGTTTTGTTCAAAAAATAAATTCTAAAAAAAAATTATTTCCTCTTCCATTATCGTTTTCATCAACAACAAGGTCAAATTATAATATTTGTAAGCGTAAGTATACATTTATAATAAAGAGTTGTAGATATTTAAGTTTTTTATTTAATTTTTTAATTGAAGTTGAAATAGCTGCAACTTCTACAAAAAAGTCCGAGTCTCTCTCTTTCACACACACTCTCCAATAGTAGGAGAGCCCACAACCAAAACCATGTACGATCGTTTTCCGGCTAAAACCATACCGCAATAAAACAGCATAAATGTTGTGAAAAAATTGAGACAAGTAGATTTATTCCCCTGAAATAGTTGTTCCGGTAAAAAAACCCCTTCTCAACACAAAACTGCCACAAACAGTTATAAAAGAGATTCTCGGAAAAAAATTAACCTTGCAAAAATTCTCTGATTCACATCAAATCTCTCAAAAAATTATAGGAGAACTCTACAAAAATTTTCTCATTACATTAGAAACTCACAAAAATTTACAAGAACCTCAGAAAAATTTACCAATCAAATCATAATCTCACAGAAGATGCCAATTCAAGCCTGCCCAAAAATTAAGCCTAAACTTCACAAAAAGTCCTTAAATAAATTAAGTCTTTAAAAACATTAAGGAAGTTCACGCGAATCTTATGATTATCGAAAATTTCAACTTTAAAGGTTAATATTTGGAAATATTATAGAAAAAAATAACGTACATCTATCACCGGAATTATTTTTAGATCCACCGTCTAATTGTCAAGAAAACAATTTATGAAAATCGTATTTTTTGAATCCTTATACATAGGCTCTTATGTGATTTTCATAAATTGTTTTCTTAACAACTAGACAGTGGATCCAAAAAAAATTCCGGTGATAGATGTACAGTATATTTTTCTATAATATTTCCGAATTTCAACCCTCAAAGTTGAAATTTTCAATTATCATTAGATTCGCGTGAACTTCCTTAATAGTCAAATACATTAAAACCTATTAACATCTAATAAAAAATCTTTCAACTAATTGAATATACAGTTATTCTATGCAACAAGAATAAGAATAAAAAATAATTATGAGAAAAAATTTCGATACAAAAAACTTGCAAACGAAGAAACTAGATTGAAAAAAAAATTCGGCCGAAGTACTTGGCGAGTTTTTTCGGTTAATGTACATAATATATCACTCATAGTTACAAACTGACCAAGTACTTCAGCCGAATTTTTTTTTTTCAATCTAATTTCTTCGTTTGAAAGTTTTTTGTATCGAAATTTTTTCTCATAATTATTTTTTATTCTTATTCTTATTGCGTAGAACAACTGTGTATATTCAATTAATTCAAAGATTTTTTTATTAGATGTTAATAGGTTTTAATGTATTTGACTATTAATGCTTTTAAAGATTTAATTTATTTAAGGACTTTTTGTGAAGCTTAGACTTAATTTTTGGGCAGGCTTGAATTGGCTTCTTCTGTGAGATTATGAATTGATTGGTAAATTTTTGTGGGGTTCTCCTATAATTTTTTGAGAGATTTGATGTGAATCAGAAAATTTTTGCAAGGTTGATGTTTTTCCAAAGAAATCTCTTTTATAACTTTTTATGGCGGTTATGTGTTGAGAAGGGGAGTTTTTACCGGAACAACTATTTCGGGGGAGTAGATGTACTTGTCTCAACTTTTTTTACGGCATTTATGCTGTTTTTTCGCGGGGATTTGTTGACTTTTTGTATGGAATTCATAGCTTGTCAATTAAACATGTATATATTGTGTACGTACTTGGATGATGCAAAAAAATCAGCATTTTTTTTGGTGTTGCAGCTAAATATAATAATATTTTATCAAAAAAATGATTCTATCAAGAATTCGATACTTAATAAAAAAATTTAAAGATCACTCAAGCGATTTTTTTTCTGATTTCAGCTAAAAATGCGTATATGATTGAATTTCGAGCTACTGTATCGCGACTATATCGGGACAAAAAATGCACTGTAAAATATTTCTCTAACGTTCAAGTGAATTCAAACTTCGAAATTAACCGTCAGGACTTATGAAATTATTAGAGTGCTTGAAAACTTGCAGTAGTTCTGAGAAGATACGATGCATAAAAGAACCACGAACAAATAAGAACTAAATTTTTTTTTTAATTCTGTAAAAAAAATTGTTTAAAAAATATTACACCAAAATGTACATGCCAACAGAAATAAAATGCACTGAAAGTTTTCGAATTGGATAAAAAATCTAAATAAAATAAAATTCTCAGAGCAAAAGAAAGTATGTAAAGTAAACGTTGAATTAAAAAAAAACTGTCAGGAAAAAATATTTCGTATCGAAAAATATTCCATAATAAATTACACCGAAAAATAATTCAATAACATCACAATGCACTAAAAGTTTTTAAATAAAAGAAATCAAAACGAAACGATATTTCGAAACCAAAAAAAAAGTCGGCGCTCAAAATATCGAGAGCAAAAGTTCGATTGGAAAAAATAATTTCGACCGAAGTACTACACCAGTTTTTTATAACGTTTATTCATCACGAATTTTATATTATGAGCAATGGGTAAAAAAAAATGTTGAAGTACTTATAAAATTCTTTTGTTCAAATAAAATATCTTTTAACTCAAAATTGTTTCGCACCACTTGCTTCCCTTTTGAGTTTGTTTCATTCTGATTGTTTTTTCATTTCAAAACTTCAAGTATATTTTAAATCGCAAAAAACTTTAAAAAAGTAAAAAAAAGAACGCCAAGTATTAAAAGACGCGACCTTAGTTATAAAATAACCATTCAATATTTTTTCTGTTATTATATTACAATTTTTACACCTCGACAAAACCAAACAAAAAATGTTTATACTTAATTTCCAAAAAAAATAAGTAAATATCAACATCCATTTCTCTTCCGTAATACTGAAAATGGTACTTCACCCCAAAAACAATGAACAAACATACTAGAAAAATTTTGGTATTCATTATCGAATAAAAACCTATTTACATGTTTTATTTTGTTGTTGTCTTGATATGTGATGAGTACATAGAAAAAAGATCTAGTTGTAAATTGTTGCCGATGATTGAAAAAAAAATGAAATCATTTCAACGTAGCCAAGAATGGTGAATGAATTACGAGTTTCGGAATGGAATCATGTACATCTTGAAGATTGACCTGCTAGAGGTTTTTATCACCTCAAGGGCTTCAAAAAAAATTCTGCGGATATAAAGAAAATGTTATTCTGCTTTTAAGCTCGCTAAGCACTAAGAATGTACAACACAATTCCACAGAGAATAATACAAAAAACAATTACATATAAATGCGCAAATACGTGTACAAATGCACGTGTTGTATTTACACGTATGTACCGCACTAATTCACTGCAAATACTACACACAAACTTGGCGTGCATGGTTTTCAAATTACAGCTCGGCGAAGGAACGCTCCATCCATCTGTATATCGAGCGAATTCAAATCACTGTAAAAACCAAGTGTGTTATTCAAACACACATTGAGTGTCTTCTGTGCTTAACGCCATAAGCAAACTATAGATTCGTTGTAGCCGATTTCTACATGTTTTAAAGTGTGTTGAAAATTCTACAGTTTGCTTATGGCATAAAGTCCACCCATGAATTCATTTATTCGCCTATTTATTTCTTCGTTCATCCTAACTATCTATTCATGTAGCCTATCTAATCGTCTGTCCGTACGTTCAAAAAATGAGTATACGGTAGAACGGATAGATGGGTTCAGAATTAAGACGTATGAGCGGTTCAAGTTCCGTGCGTACATCTTATTCCGTCCATTATATCCATTATTTTATTCACTGAACTCAATCAATCATCGATCAATGAATCGATTCTATTTAACCGGTGGGCCAGTCCATTCATAAATGCATCCCGTTCATCGATCCATTTATATTATTTTGCCATTTCTTTTATTTGTACAATCCAACTCTCCATTCATCACATCCATTCATCATTTCATCGATTCAATTATTCGATTCGTTCATCGATATATACTGTTCAACTATCTACTGTTCACCCATTTCATTCATCCATCTTTACAGTTCATCTCATTTTATTATCCATTCGTCCTTTTCATCCATTTTCATTCCTAATCTGTACAACCTAGTCATGTATTTCGTTGATCAAATCATTAATCGGTACTCTCCCGTTCTATCCACGGATCGGACTTCTTTCACTATTGATAGAAGAACTGGTTGAATATTGATTTGGATAGCATATTTAATCAACTGTGTCTTCTCGAGCTGTAATTTGAAAACCATGCACGCCAAGTTTGTGTGTAGTATTTGCAGTGAATTAGTGCGGTACATACGTGTAAATACAACACGTGCATTTGTACACGTATTTGCGCATTTATATGTAATTGTTTTTTGTATTATTCTCTGTGGAATTGTGTTGTACATTCTTAGTGCTTAGCGAGCTTAAAAGCAGAATAACATTTTCTTTATATCCGCAGAATTTTTTTTGAAGCCCTTGAGGTGATAAAAACCTCTAGCAGGTCAATCTTCAAGATGTACATGATTCCATTCCGAAACTCGTAATTCATTCACCATTCTTGGCTACGTTGAAATGATTTCATTTTTTTTTCAATCATCGGCAACAATTTACAACTAGATCTTTTTTCTATGTACTCATCACATATCAAGACAACAACAAAATAAAACATGTAAATAGGTTTTTATTCGATAATGAATACCAAAATTTTTCTAGTATGTTTGTTCATTGTTTTTGGGGTGAAGTACCATTTTCAGTATTACGGAAGAGAAATGGATGTTGATATTTACTTATTTTTTTTGGAAATTAAGTATAAACATTTTTTGTTTGGTTTTGTCGAGGTGTAAAAATTGTAATATAATAACAGAAAAAATATTGAATGGTTATTTTATAACTAAGGTCGCGTCTTTTAATACTTGGCGTTCTTTTTTTTACTTTTTTAAAGTTTTTTGCGATTGATTTCACTTCTTTTTGAAAAACGGCCATACTCACCAACTGTCCTATAGAGGTAAAAAAAATTCTCATTCGGGAACAATGATTAATCAGATTTTTTTTGACATAAGTTGAGTAACTTCCTTCATATGACAAAAACCAATCGCAGAGCTAAACAGTAATTTCTTCCATCACTGACGCACAAACACTGCTAAATGAGTATTATACGAGGAAAACAAGTTTTAACAATGAAATGGAAAGAAAATGATAGTTATAAAGAAAATCAATTTTTTTGCAAAGTAATATCCGGATGTAAGGTGGTCATTTGACAACTAAGGTTACAATTTTTTAATATTTGGCGTACATTTTTAATACCTTTCTAAAGTATTACATACAACAATTTTTCAAATTCTAAGCGTAAAATGTTTTTCTCCACAGTGTCAACCCCCTTCGATATTACTCTTGAATTTTTATCAAAAACTACTTCCATTTTCATCAAAAACTTTGATGATGGGGAAATCGTTCGTTGTATTTTTTATAATTGAACTGTGGATTTTTTTTACTATTAATCATGCACTAATCTCTGAAAAATCATACAAACCGAATGGATAAGTGGGTCAAATTTTTCGTTTTGACAGATACTTTCATTGAAAAATATGTCAACAATTGTTTAAAGATTACGTAAATCAATTTTTAAATTACAAGCAAAAAATGTTTTTTCCCGCAGCGATAGTCCCTTTTAATTTTGCTGTTAAATTTTCATAGGAAACTATTATTCATTCAATGCATTTCAAGACTAGTATAATCGTGGGGAAATATTAGTCTAATCAACAACAAAAATGTTTATTAAAATTAACAATTCGAAAAATAGAACTAGCTATTTTCTCATGTTTGTACTTCGCTTAAAATTTATTAATTGAATTATGCTTCCGTACAAACATTGAAGAAACAAATTAATTAGTACAAGCGCTATGAAAAAAGGTTATTTTATCTTAGGATAAAAAAAGGTAGGTGATGTAAACTTCGAATAATATTTCACATAGTTTTAAACAAAGTACATTTCAGAACAAAAATGTTAACCTCCTAGACGATTCGCTTTGTTCGAGTTTTCAAGGAGCTATAGATAGTAGACTGTAAAAAAAATCGATATTTTAATTATAATAATAATATACAACGAATGATTTCCCTACGATCACACTTAAAATATGCTTAAAATTTCTCAAAAAAATAATAGTTTTTTTTATAAAAAAAATAACAGAAACCAAAATACTAAACTAACTAAAATAACAGAAATAACAATAATGAGAAAGAGAGTGAGCGCGCTACGAGCGAGAGAGAGGGGACGAAGATTCGCGCGCTGTCTCTATCACTCAGCGGCGCGCGATAAAAGGGGGTATAAGCCTCGTTCAGCGGGACTGGGTGACGGAAAGCAGAGAAATGTAGATTCTTATCAAAAGGACATGTGTCTCACCTATTCAATCGTGACTTACGCCCGTTTGTCTCCAGGAAGACAGATTATCCCGAAACATTCGATTTTAATTCATTAAATTATCATATCTCAAGATTGGCTAAACGGATCAACTTACAACAAAGACCAATAGAAGGAGAAAAATCGAAAAAAATTCGTCACAGATATTCAGATTTTTTACTCAAACGGTTCGTCCGTGAGAGCGATTTAAAAACGCTATGACGTCATAAAACCGGCATATTCGTGTATATAAAAGTGCGGCAGGGCTCGCGCTGACTTTTCTTTTAATACTTGGCGTTGAGCCGCTACCGCGTCTCTTGATTTGAATAAAAAAATGATAATTCAGGGTACAGAAAGGGAGGACAAAACAATAAGGGTGTGTCAAAAACTAAAAGCGACAGCTGATGGAAAAACTGAAGACAGGACACAATTTTTTCGGAATCACTATACTTGCACTGAAACTTCACTCATATTCAAATTAATATAACTTAAACAGAGTTAATAATAAAATTTAAATTCAAGACGAAAATTTAAAAAATTATGTTTCCCTCACATTTTATCGCATATTACTACAAAATACGCGCGCTGACGGTCTCGCAGGGGAACAGCCATCTCAAGTATCTACGAAGATGATTGACTTGCATTCAGCGAGATTACACAGCGGTGACAAAACGTGTCCAAAATTATACTGATCGACATATAAATGTCATCCTTATATTTGTAGAAAAATTTATACAAAAACTTCATTTTTTTTTTTTAGTAAAAAATAAAGAATAATACAGTGTTAGAGCGCGCGATACAGAAAACATACGATATTTTCATTCATTATTTATTGAAAACAAATGAGAAAGAGATAAAACGCGCGCGGCTTTGCGCTCTATTTTTTTTTTTTTTTACTCTTACTCATTGTCAATGACACGCGATATCATATATTATATATTAATATTTTAATTATTACATGTGGTTATATTATTACATGTGGTTTATTTCTCATCTGTATACCTATCAAGAGACGCGGTAGCGACTCGATAGTTAGTGCATACAGGAAGTACAGGAAGAAATGCTACGCGTATTATTTAATTCATGTAATTTAAACCAATTTTAAACAACTGAAAAAAAAGTGAAAAACGACCATGTTCAAAAATGTATACAAGGTCCGAAAAAAATCGTAAAACTATTTAAATAACCCAGAATGAAGCTGTATATGCCCTCTTCAAAACCTTGTTTGCAAAATTGGAATATCTACTTTTTTGGCAGAGCAATCGAATTTTTAGTGCGGCTCCAAATTTTACGATTTCGGCCGGCATATATATATATATAGAGCGCGCGAAACAGCGGGAAAGAGAAAGCACGCTATACAAGCGAGAGAGAGGGGACGAGGTTTATCGCGCTGTCTCTCTCACTCAGCGGCGCGCAAGGAGAGAGGGTAGCCTCGTTCAGTGGGCAGCGTGACGGACAGTAGAGAAATGTAGATTATCGTTAAAAGGGCGTATGTCCCGCCCATTCGAGCGCGACTTATACCTGTCTGATCCTAAGAATCCTAAGAAAAGCACAGTATCCCGGAATGTTCGATTTTATGTCGCTAAATCATCATATCCCAAGATTGGCTGGACGGATTTACTTGCAACAAAGAGCAATAGAAAGAGAAAAATCGAAAAAAAATCGTCACCAATATTCAGATTTTTTGATCAAACGGTTCGTACGTCAGAACGGTTTAAAAACGTCGTGACGTCATAAAACCGGCATATTCGCGTATATAAGAGTGCGGTAGGCCTCGCGCTGGCTTTTTCTTTTAATACTTGGCGTCGAGCCGCTACCGCGTCTCTTGATTTCTATTGGAATATTTCTTCATATACTTAATCTCTTTTTGAATTTGCGAAACAACCAAATTTATGCTGACAAAGTTACCGAAAAAAAAAATTTGGGTAGAAAAAAAGTTTCAACCGAAGTACATAACGAGGTTATGACAACGTTTATTATTCATACCTAGTGCATTGTGTAGTACATTCAGCAATAAAAATGGGTGAACTACTTTGAGCAGATTTTTTTCCAATAAAAATTATTTTTCCTTAAAGCAATGTAAAATTCCGACTGAACTGCCATGAGTGCGAGAGATATAGCTGTTTTTACCTTTCCAATTTTGCTTCTAAACAACATATATTTAGAAAAATATAGAAATCCACAAAGTGTTTCTTGTTATTTACTCAAAATGTAATCCATATAGGAGAAAAATTAGAAATATAATGCATAGCAGGATAACTAGGGTTTTTACCGTCTGAAAATCCCGTAAACCGTTCGGTCGGTAAAAAAATATATTCATATATGAAATGACACTTGGCTCCCTCCCGCACTATCACTTTAACTAAATATCAAAACTGATATGATGAAGCTAGTTACCATCAATATAAGTGAACCTTAATTCTCGCACTATGGCTTAGTTTACACGCGAAGCTTTAATTCCTTTCAGTCTAAAGTGAAGTGAGTTTGGGAACACATTTACACTTGCGTTCGAAGCGGCACCTTTACAAGCCTACCAAAAAAAAAAGCCTACCCGTAAGAATCTCTATCGCTCGATCTCTACAAAAGAAATGTCAACCAACGTAAAAACACTATCAAAGCCTAAAACTACCAAAATTTGTTCACTACCATGGTCATACTCTACCAACGAAGAATTCCTAGCGTAATATAACCGTATATTACACTGTATATAGATATATACGCTAGTAATTCTTCGTTGGTAGAGTATGACCATGGTAGTGAACAAATCTTGGTAGTTTTAGGCTTGGATAGTGTTTTTTTGTTGGTTGACATTTGTTTGGTAGAGATCGAGCGGTAGAGATTCTTACGGGTAGGCTTTTTTTTGGTAGGGTTGTAAAGGTGCCTTCGAAGCGAATTATAATGAATGTTACACGTTTACACGCGACCAATTTCACTTCGGTCAGAAGTGAATCGGGATCGAGCGCTCCGGTGTAAACTAGCCAAAGTTAATTTTTCATGGTGGCTATCTATTTGTTATGCAGAATCATTAATTTAAAAAAGCAGTTCACTTCATAGTTTAGTGTGATACTAAAAATTAACATTTTTTTGTAAAAGCGAATGTGTAAAAACATGTGTGAGAAAAATGTATGATGTGCCCATAAATAAAAACTTATAAAAACAATAAATGTTACTGAAATGTTTATTATAAAAATTGTACAATTACTTTTGGTGTGGAATCATGATTTTAAACAGTTTTCAGTTGCCCGGTCACTGTTATGATATCGAAATTCGCATGGCTGAAATACAAAAAAAAAACAAACCCCCAATATTCTGCAGGCCGTGCTAAGTTCCTTCACTTTTTCTTTCTGGCAACCCACTACATATCTAGAGTCGCGGCAGCGACTCGAGACAAGTACATTTAATATACTATAATGTCGAAGATGATGAGTCACTATAGTCCAGGAACCGGGTATGAAAAAGGCCCTTTTCATGACATCGAGCCAGAACGATTCTAACCGACGGATTCGTGTAGGGCTGATGTCCCTGATGAAGGCCTACCACTTTCCAACCACAGATTTTGGGGGGCTTTTTTTGCCACGCGGTCAAAGTTGGCAAAACCATGTTTTTGGGAGATAGCGTCGAAACTATTAATCGGAGAAAAAAAAAGTTCAGTAACTATTTGTAGATATTAGAAAAACGAACAATTTGGCGGGTCGCAAATTAAAATCGGTTCATTAGTTCGCCCGCAAAAAAATATAAACCAGCTAAAATGGCCATTTCTATCATAGCCTATTATTAGTTTAAAAATGCGTATACAGCCTCCAAAATCTCAGGATATTTGCCCCTCGGTACACTAAATTAGTGTGCAAAATTTGGGCTTGATCGGAAAAATAGTTTTTGAGAAAAGCCATTTGTTATTAAAAAACCGACTGTTTTTGCGAGGAATTTCTACACCGGGAGAGTGTCGCAGTGCAATAAAACCAAAACGAAATTGATCCGAAAGAGTCGTACTATCATGTACACTTTGGGGCAAATCGATTTTTTATAATTAAAAGGGTGAAAAACGGCTCCAAAAATAGGGTACGATTTTTACTCATAAGCAAATGGAATTCTATCGCGAATTTTTAAGTCACAGAGTCGGAATTGACATATTTCGAAAGCGTTTATTTTTCTACGAATTTAGAAAAAAAAAATTTGCAAAAAGTTTATTAGGGGGAGGTAAAAAAATTTGTTTTTCAATCATTATTGCAGCTGCTCATTTCAACATAGAAAGCTAAAAATTGGACAGCGTACAGAGAAAGGCTTGTGCTAACTGGAGAAAAATCGGCGGAAAAATCCCATATAAATTTATTGTTTATTTCAGCGGTTTTATGAGAGGCCAAATGTGACGTCGCGTTTGGCGGCAGAGTGGGGGAAGCCGTCTCGGGCTCGCGCGCGCTCGCGTGAAAAGTTAATCCGCGCGTTCAAATTCGACAAACATGGAATATCTCGGGAACAAATTAACTTATCGAGTTGTTTTTTTTTTTAATCTGGGCTAACTTTTTCCGCTTATCATAATTTCGTCATTAAAAATTCTGAAAAATTGAAAATTCACCTCCAAATTTATTGATCATTTTTTATTTGTTTATTTTACCCTATTTTGTACTTAACTTTTGGGTGAAATCAGATTCAAATGTTATTTTTGTGTTGTTCTCCAACTACTGAACGGAGGAAAAATAAATTCAATGCAAAATGTTTTGTTAGCAGAGCACGTGTCATTTCGTTTTTACAATAAATGAACGAATTGAGGCCATTACAACTACGAAACACACCACATGTTCTCAAAATTAAAGAATATATATTTTCTTAATTTAAATTATTATGCACAAGGTTCAGGGTACAAGCAAATAAAAAAATATTAACGCAGGAAGAGGTTGAAATGATGGTATATTTTTCACCACGTCACGAAGCTTACAAACATTCAATAATTTTACAATAATTATACAATATTTATGGAGTTTTTACATTTATTTTATGGAACGATCCTTAATATTACATTTTAATTACAATTATTCTACGCTTTCTAGCCTGCTTCTCTTCGCCAAAACTTCATCTTCTTCGTCTTCGCTCTCATCGTTTCCTGCAAGCTCGCACTCTACTTTCGTATCAGTTAAATAATTATTATCCTCGTCATTTTCGAATTTGTCGATATTTCCGTTAATTTCAACAATATTCAACTCTATTTTTGTACATCGCTCCTCACCCTGGCAGTTCACACACAAATTTGAACAGCGCAAACCATGTTTCCTATACCCGCAAGCAGCTTTACAACCAGTTGTATATTTACAAGTTATAATTTTGATCAAGTCCTCAATTCGTTCATTTATTGTAAAAACGAAATGACACATGCTCTGCTAACAAAACATTTTGCATTGAATTTTTTTTTCCTCCGTTCAGTAGTTGGAGAACAACACAAAAATAACATTTGAATCTGATTTCACCCAAAAGTTAAGTACAAAATAGGGTAAAATAAACAAATAAAAAATGATCAATAAATTTGGAGGTGAATTTTCAATTTTTCAGAATTTTTAATAACAAAATTATGATCAGCGGAAAAAGTTAGCCCAGATTAAAAAAAAAAAAACAACTCGATAAGTTAATTTGTTCCCGAGATATTCCATGTTTGTCGAATTTGAACGCGCGGATTAACTTTTCACGCGAGCGCGCGCGAGCCCGAGACGGCTACCCCCACTCTGCCGCCAAACGCGACGTCACATTTGGCCTCTCATAAAACCGCTGAAATAAACAATAAATTTATATGGGATTTTTCCGCCAATTTTTCTCCAGTTAGCACAAGCCTTTCTCTGTACGCTGTCCAATTTTTAGCTCTCTATGTTGAAATGAGCAGCTGCAATAATTATTGAAAAACAAATTTTTTTATCTCCCCCTAATAAACTTTTTGCAAATTTTTTTTTCTTCTAAATTCGTAGAAAAATAAACACTTTCGAAATATGTCAATTCCGACTCTGTGACTTAAAAATTCGCGATGGAATTCCATTTGCTTATGAGTAAAAATCGTACCCTATTTTTGGAGCCGTTTTTCACCCTTTTAATTATAAAAAAGCGATTTGCCCCAAAGTGTACATGATAGTACGACTCTTTCGGATCAATTTCGTTTTGGTTTTATTGCACTGCGACACTCTCCCGGTGTAGAAATTCCTCGCAAAAACAGTCGGTTTTTTAATAACAAATGGCTTTTCTCAAAAACTATTTTTCCGATCAAGCCCAAATTTTGCACACTAATTTAGTGTACCGAGGGGCAAATATCCTGAGATTTTGGAGGCTGTATACGCATTTTTAAACTAATAATAGGCTATGATAGAAATGGCCATTTTAGCTGGTTTATATTTTTTTGCGGGCGAACTAATGAACCGATTTTAATTTCCGACCCGCCAAATTGTTCGCTTTTCTAATATCTACAAATAGTTACTGAACTTTTTTTTCTCCGATTAATAGTTTCGACGCTATCTCTCAAAAACATGGTTTTGCCAACTTTGACCGCGTGGCAAAAAAAAAGCCCCCCAAAATCTGTGGTTGGAAAGTGGTAGGCCTTCATCAGGGATATCAGCCCCACACGAATCCGTCGGTTAAAATCGTTCTGGCTCGGTGTCAGCTATATAAAATTAACCGCTCGATTTTGACTTTTACATTTTTTTTAAATTTATAATGATTGTTTGTCAATAGTTTGTGATTGTTTGATTAATTAAAACGTTTGTTTGATCATATTTTTTATCAAACAAACGAAACAAAAAAGAGCGTTAAGTTAGCCGCAAATTTTTGAAATTTTGTCTAATTTGATTTTTTCAAACGCCAATCGATTCGGAATCGTTTGTTTGAAACAAATAATATTATTTAAACGTTTGTTTGATTGTTGTTTTTCCAAAAAATGAATAAATAAAATATTGGATCATTGTAGCCTTTACACTGGATTCTAATATAACCTCGAGCATTGGCCGAAGCGGTTGAGTTTACTTTTCAGAGCAATCATGATCTCGATTGTGTATAAAAAATGTGTACATCTATTCGATTTAAAAACATTGAATTATTTATATTACCAGGCTAGCATTAAAATTAGGCTGTGTCTAGTCGTCCGGACACCCGGACAAATACGCGTCCGGTATTCGTCCGGATATTTGTCCAAAATGAGGTTATTTTTTTTCATTTAATTTTTTTATAGTATGATGGTATATTGAAACTCCCTCCGAAAATACACCTCGCAGCTATAAATGTCCGGACGAATAATCGCACGTAATTCGTCCCGATATACAATTTATAATGATTTTCGTATATCCGAACGAATAATCATACAGAATTCATACGGGTATATAATGAATTACGTATCGACGAACGAATTCCAAGGGTTCTAATATGTATCCGGACGACTAATCGTACGTAATTCATACGGATACATAAGAAATAAAGGTATTTGCATGTATCCGGACGAGTAATCGCACGTAATTCGTCCGGAAATACAATTTATAATGGTTTCCGTATAGTATATCCGGACGAATACTCACAGGTAATTCATCCGAATATACAATTTCTGATAGTTGTTATATGTATTCGGATAACTAATCGTACGTAATTCATCCGGATATATGATGAATAAAGGTATTTGCATGTATCCGAACGAATAATCGCACGTAATTCGTCCGGATATACAATTTATGATAGTTGTTATAATAGTTGGACATGAGAAAATAGTAGGGTGGGTTGGGGTCATCTTGCGGTTGTTTTTTGAATAGTTGGGCATGTGGAAATAGTAGGGTGGGTTTGGGTCATCTTGCGGTTGTTTTTTGAATAGTTGGACATGTGGAAATAATAGGGTGAGTTTGGATCATCTTGCGGTTGTTTCTTGAATAGTTGGACATGTATTTGAATAGTTGGATAAAAATACTATTTCCACATGTCCAACTATTCAAAAAACAACCGCAAGATGACCCAAACCCACCCTACTATTTCCACATGCCCAACTATTCAAAAAACAACCGCAAGATGACCCAAACCCACCCTACTATTTCCACATGCCCAACTATTCAAAAAACAACCGCAAGATGACCCAAACCCACCCTACTATTTCCTCATGTCCAACTATTCGAAAAACAGCCGCAAGATGACCCAAACCCACCCTACTATTTTCTCATGTCCAACTATTCAAAAAACAACCGCAAGATGACCCATACCTACCCTGCTATTTTCACGTGTCCAACTATTCAAGAAACAACCGCAAGATGACCCAAACCCACCCTACTATTTCCACATGTCCAACTATTCAAAAAATCGCAAGATGACCCAAACCCACCCTACTATTTCCTCATGTCCAACTGTTCAAAAAACAACCGCAAGATGACCCACACCCACCCTACTATTTTCTCATGACCAACTATTCAAAAAACAATGGCAAGATGACCCAAACCCACCCTACTATTTCCACATGTCCAACTATTCAAAAAACAAACGCAAGATGACCCAAACCCACCCTACTATTTCCACATGCCCAACTATTCAAAAAACAACCGCAAGATGAACCAAACTCACCCTACTATTTCCTCATGTCCAACTATTCAAAAAACAACCGCAAGATGACCCAAACCCACCCTACTATTTCCACATGTCCAACTATTCAAAAAACAACCGCAAGATGACTCAAACCCACCCTACTATTTCCACATGTCGAACTATTTAAAAAACAACCGCAAGATGACCCAAACTCACCCTACTATTTCCTCATGTCCCACTATTCAAAAAATCGCGAGATGACCCAAACCCACCCTACTATTTCCTCATGTTCAACTATTCAAAAAATAACCGCAAGATGACGCAAACCCACCCTACTATTTTCTCATGTCCAACTATTCAAAAAACAACGGCAAGATGACCCAAACCCACCCTACTATTTCTTCATGTCCAACTATTCAAAAAACAACCGCAAGATGACCCAAACCCACCCTACTATTTCCTCATGTCCAACTCTTATAACAACTATCATAAATTGTATATCCGGACGAATTACGTGCAATTATTCGTTCGGATACATGCAAATACCTTTATTTATCATATATCCGGATGAATTACGTACGATTAGTCGTCCGGATCCATATTAGAACCCTTGGAAATCGTTCGTCGATACGTAATTCATTATATACCCGGATGAATTCTGTACGATTATTCGTTCGGATATACGAAAATCATTATAAATTGTATATCCGGACGAATTACGTGCGATTATTCGTCCGGACATTTATAGCTACGAGGTGTATGTTCGGAGGGAGTTTCAATATACCATCATACTATAAAAAAACTAATTGAAAAAAAATAACCTCATTTTGTACAAATATCCGGACGAATATCGGACGCGTATTTGTCCGGGTGTTCGGACGACTAGACACAGCCTAATTTTAATGCTAGCCTGGTAATAGAAATAATTCAGTGTTTTTAAATCGAATAGATGTACACATTTTTTATACACAATCGAGATCATGATTGCTCTGAAAAGTAAACTCAACCGCTTCGGCCAATGCTCGAGGTTATATTGGAATCCAGTGTAAAAGCTACAATGATCCAATATTTTATTTATTCATTTTTTGGAAAAACAACAATCAAATAAACGTTCAAATAATATTATTTGTTTCAAACAAACGATTTCGAATCGATTGGCGTTTGAAAAAATCAAATTAGACAAAATTTCAAAAATTTGCGGCTAACTTAACGCCCTTTTTTGTTTCGTTTGTTTGATAAAAAATATGATCAAACAAACATTTTAATTAATCAAACAATCACAAACTATCGACAAACAATCATTATAAATTTAAAAAAAATGCAAAAGTCAAAATCGAGCGGCTAATTTTATATAGCTCTCCGTGTCACGTAAAAATACCTAGTTCCTGGACTACTACTAGAGTCTTTACAGTAAGCAGAATGGTTTCGAACAGTTTTTGAAAATTGTTTCGGCGATATTTAAAAAATTATAGCGTTTTGAAAAATGTTGCGGGTTCACGTATTTTTTTATTTTTTTTTCTTTCGATTGTGACTATTTAGAACTCTGTAGCCTAACGCATATTGGAAATATTAATATTTCATTCTTCCGAATCATCAAAAAAATGGTGCGTTTTTCGCACACATTTTTTGACATTTTGCGGTCGCTGTCTAGTGACACTAGTTGTAACTAGAAATCTGGTGATATGTGAGACTGTGTTCGTCGATGTGACAGCCGATTGACTTTTCTTCATGTAATAACAGAGTGAACAGGTGTGAGTTCAAAAAGGTTATAAAGATCGCGGATGTGAAATTCTATTTTAATAGTGACAGTTGTGAAGTTAAAAAAATAAGGTTATAAAGATCGCGGATGTGAAAGCTGACGGATATTATTTTCAGTATTGATTTTGGTTAGTAATAGATAAAGAGGTGCGAGAACTAATAAGTGTTTTTCATATCATGTAATAACCGTGACAGCTGTGAGTTGAAAAAGGTTATAAAGATCGCGGACAGGGTGACTAGAGAGAAGGAGTGGACACAGCATAGGAAAATAAGTAGTAACGGCGTCCTCAGAATCCCGTCTTGAATTAGTTCTTAGCTGTGCCACTAGGGGTACAAATCCTACACGTATTGTAATAAAATTAGTCCACACGGTGAAAGTGACCGTTGCGCGCTTGCGCAATAGAAAAAAAAGCCTCTAACCCAAATCCCAGTATATTGGACAGGATATTGGAGGTTAAAAAGACTAATTATAGTCTTCAGTGCGTAGTTTCGTCTCACATGTGGAACGGTTAAATTTTGCAAACAACATTTTGGGTCGACAATCTCAGATTGTTACATGCATTGATCCGGAATTCCGACCACCTTTCAAGGTTGGAAAATTTTTTCATGTGGTGTTTTCTGTGTTACCCGCGTCGTTTTCATGCTGAATAAAATAATTTTAATGTCATCAGTATTTACGACATAAAAACGGAAATGTGCCATTAAGCCAGATAAACATAACTTTATTTCCAGTATTTACAAAATGAATGATAAAAAAAAAATTGTCTAGTAGAATAAAACAATATCTAGAGTCGCGGTAGCGACTCGAGACAATAGTACATCTAGAGTCGCGGTAGCGACTCGAGACAAGTACGTTTACGTATATTATAAGATGGCGAAGACGAGTCGCTACTAGAGTCTTTACAGCAAGCAGAGCGGTTTCGAACGGTTTTCGAAAATTGTTTTAGCCATATTTAATTAATTACAACACTTTAAAAGATGTTGCTAGTTCACGTATTTTTTCCTTTTTTTTCTTTCGATCGTGACTATTTAGAACCCTGTAGCTTAACGCATATTGGAAATATTAATATTTCATTTTTCCGAATCATCAAATAAATGGTGCGTTTTTCGCACACATTTTTTGACGTTTTGCGGTCGCTGTCTAGTGACACTAGTTGTAACTAGAAATCTGGTGATATGTGAGACTGTGTTCGTCGATGTGACAGCCGATTGACTTTTCTTCATGTAATAACAGTGAACAGGTGTGAGTTCAAAAAGGTTATAAACATCGCAGATGTGAAATTCTATATTAATAGTGACAGTTGTGAGGTTAAAAAAATAAGGTTATAAAGATCGTGGATGTGAAAGCTGACGGATATTATTTTCAGTATTGATTTTGGTTGGTAATAGATAAAGAGTAATAGTGCGAGAACTAATGTTTTTCATATCATTTAATAACCGTGACAGCTGTGAGTTGAAAAAGGTTATAAAGATCGCAGATGTGAAATCTAGAGTCGCGGTAGCGACTCGAGACAAGTACATTTACGTAAACTGTAAGATGGCGAAGACGAGTCGCTACTAGAGTCTTTACAGCAAGCAGAGCGGTTTTCGAAAATTGTTTCGGCGATATTTAATTAATTATAACGTTTTAAAAGATGTTGCTAGTTCACGTATTTTTTATTTATTTTTCTCTTTCGATCGTGACTATTTAGAACTCTGTAGCCTAACGCATATTGGAAATATTAATATTTCATTCTTCGAAATCATCAAAAAAGGTGGCATTTTTCGCACACATTTTTGACGTTTAGCGGTTGCTATCTAGTGACACTAGTTATAACTAGAAATTTTCTGGTTATATGCGAGACTGTGTTCGTCTCGCAGCCGATGACTTTTCTTCAGGATGCATAAGTAAGAGTGACAGCTGTGAGTTTAGAAAAAAGATCGCGGTTATACTAGAGCAGTTGTGGGGTTAAAAAGTAAGGTTATAAAAATCGCGGGTGTGAAAGCAGATAATTTGATTTTTGGTTAGACATATTCGAGATCAGGACTTTAAGGGGTTATATACAGTTGGAAATTTCAGAAAATCGATTTTTTTTTTATGGCATTTTCAGAATGTACATACATTTGAGTACATTCTCTGAAAATTTCAAATTAATCCAGCAAGTAATGTCGGAGTTATATGCTATTTTATGATTAATTTCAAATTTCAAAAAATCGATTTTTTTTGTTGCATTTTTGGAGTCTACATATATTCAAATAGATTCTCTGAAATTTTCAAAGCGATACGGCAAATATTCGTAGAGATACATGCGTACTTGAAAGGACGCTTGGAGCATTACAAAGTAAGCGCGCTCCGAACGGCCCGAGCGGCAGCGGCTGTTGTGGCCCGCGTGCCTGAGGTGACCCTTTTCATTGTTTTTGCATACATGGTATATGCGAGAGCTAAGCGTGGTCATTTCTTATACCGAAGAAAGGAATTTTGTCAGTCGAACCAGCTCTGCCACAGTGTAAAGTCGCGCGTTCAAATTTTACTCCGTTTTCGTAGTTTTGCGAATAAAAATGCCTTACAAGTGTACCAGACAACGGAGACTATCCGACAAGACGCAAATTTCAAGAGGGAAAAAGCGAAAACAATCGTACAATCCAAAAACAGTCGAGGCCGATGAAAGTAGCTTCAGTACATCCGCGAAAAAATTGAAAAATCAGAAGGAGATCTTAGTTCCTCGTGATTCCTCCATTGAATATCGCATTTTCAATTTTATAACGGTCTTCGCAGCGATAAGTGAATACGTCCAGTGTAAAACTTGCAAAGGAAAAGTGCAATTTCAAACGGCTGCACAACGAGGACTCGGTTTTAAAATCGTCATTCTGTGTGATAAGTGCGATCCTCGAGCCATAAACTCTTGTCCTTTCATCAAACATTCTTACGCGATAAACAGACGATTTTTATTTGTGATGAGAATTCTTGGAATAGGATTGAAAGGTACAGCGAAATTTTGTGGATTGATGGACATGCCACCTTTTGTGATGCAAACTACGTACGATTTGATCGTCAAAAATATTCATTCATGCACGCAAATGGCCACCGAAAAACTTTTCGAAAAAGCTTGTGCTCAAGAAAAAGAAGCGTCTGCTCAAAATCGAGGCGATGGAAACTGTGAAGAATTGACAATATCTGGCGATGGAACCTGGAAAAAACGAGGGTTTACTTCTTTATACGGAGTAACATCACTGATCGGTTATTATACGGGGAAAATTATCGATATCGTCGTGAAAAGTTCGTACTGCAAACAATGCGAGGTTTGGAAAAAAAAAATCAACACTGAAGAGTACAACGAATGGTAAGACGATCACAAAGATGTTTGTGCTGCGAATCATAACGGTTCTTCAGGAAAAATGGAAGTCGATGCGGTCGTAGAAATGTTCAAGCGTTCAATGGAAAAATTTAACGTCCAATACAAAAATTACATCGGCGACGGTGACTCGAAAACCTACTCGGGGATTTTGAAAGCTGTGCCTTACGGAAACAACGAAGTGGTAAAAAAAAAATGTATTGGACACGTTCAAAAAAGAATGGGTTCACGACTCCGAGACTGTGTCAAAAAAAATACCGAGATGACTGTAAATAAAAGTGGGAAAAAAATGCAAAAAAAAGTACTTGGTGGAAAAGGAAAGCTCACAGCCAAACTGATCGATAAATTGACTGTTTATTATGGCTTGGCAATCAGGAGGCACTGTGATTCCGTTGACAATATGTATAATGCAATATGGGCAACATATTACCATTATTGTTCAACAGATGAAAATCCTGAACACGAAAGATGCCCGGTCGGAACTGAGTCATGGTGTTGTTGGCAGCGAGCGCGAGCTTCGAATAAATTATCGGATTATAAACACGATTATTCTCCATTTCCACAAGATGTTGCTGACGCTCTGTTTCCAATCTACACGGATCTGAGCAATGAAAAGTTGCTTGAAAGATGTGTTGGTGGTTTCACACAAAATAACAACGAAAGCTATAATCAGTTGATTTGGAAAATCACACCGAAAATAATTCCTAGTGGTTCAAAAATAGTGGAAATAGCAGCTCACATGGCAGCCGGCACCTTTAATGAAGGTACGGCATCACTATTATATTATATGAGTGCACTGGGTCTATCGATTGGGCCCAATGCCCATGCCTATGCCGAAAAACAGGATGCAGAGCGCGTCGCGATCTCTATTTTAAGAGCGCATGAGCGCACGCGCGAAGGAAGAATGGTTCGCCGACGACTGCAATTCGACAATTTGGAAGCTGCTGATGATGCAGAGGGAACTTCTTATGGCCCTGGAATAGATGACTCCTTGTAAGTTGTAAAAAAAAATTTTTATCCATGTGTTCACCACTTATGGGGACCGTATGGTCTAGAAATTTGAAAAAATCGATTTTTTTTTTTTCGATATGTCGAAAGTATAGTATCTCAAGAATATACTGTGAAATTTTCATGCGGAAATTCTCAATATTACAGCTTCTACAGCCCATAACGCAGGTAGAGAGCGGTCCGCGACACGAAAACGTTCAAAGCCTTATTGGACACAAAGCCTTACGGGGATGATTTTTTAGTTTGCAAAAAAGAATGTGTTTTGCATGTTAAAAAACGTTTGTACAAACGTGCTGTTGATGCGAAAAAAAAAACATGCACAAATAAAGAAAGCAACAAAGAAATTGACAGAAAAAGAAGAGGGAAAAAAGACACAGCGGAAATCGATAAATAAAACACCGAAGCGTCAACAATTGACGAATAAATTATTGCAAGAGCTGTCAACTTATTACGGTCTAGCAATTAGACGTAATTCAGATTCGACTGAAGGGATGAGAAGTGAAATATGGGCAGCATATTATCACAAAATTTCAACAGATGACAATCCGCAACACTCGTACTGTCCTCCAGGTTCCGAATCGTGGTGCAAGTGGCGTCAAAGTGAGGCTGCAGGTACTTTAGACACCTACGAGCACCCACCTGCTCTGTGCGATGAAGCACAAGAGATATTAAAACCAATTTATGAAGAATTGACAGCAGAGACTTTATTGGAAAGGTGTATTGGCAGTAATACGCAGAACAATAACGAAAGTTTCAATGCTTGCGTGTGGCACCTTGCGCCGAAACATCTGTTTGCCGGAAAAAAAATCATTGATATTGCCACTCACATTTCCGCTTGCATATTCAATGAAGGATTTGCATCCCTATTGAAAATAATGGAGACCATGGGCATAACAATCGGGCCACAAGCGGAGCAACTAGCGCAAAACCGAGACGAGCTGCGAGTATCGAGCGCCAACCGTAGGAGCACGGACAACTCCAAAGAGGCTCGGACAGCTCGAAGAAATGAAAGGAGTGAGGAAATCTTGAATTATGAACGTTCCGAAGGAATCCTATATGGTGCCGGAATCGCGGATTAACTGTAAGTATTCAAAATTTGCTCAATTTTTGAAAATATCTGTACCTCAAACTTTAAACTCATTTATCTCGAAACGACTTTTTTCGGCACTGCGCAGGTGAAAACAAAAAAACTATTCAACCGAATCACTTGAAATTTGGATATGTTGTTCACAACATGTATGGCTATCGTCGGAACTACAATCATAATTTTATTTAAATAATTTCTTATTGTTTATACTAAAAAACTAGTGAAAAAAAAACCCGATTTTACGAATTTTTTTTCAAAAGCGCGCCATTTTGTCAATTTTTAATTTTTTCGATTTGTTCTAGTCCCGACCATAACTGCACTCTTTCTGATTAAGAATCTTCTTGAATTTTGTGTTTCAGATGAGTAGAAGTCTCGGATCGATCTTCACCGTCCGGGTCGGATTTTTCGAGAGGGTCGTCTTCAATGCCAATTATATGATAATAAACACTGTTTTTAAAATTAAAAAAAAATTTTTTTGTATACTTAATAAAGGTAGTAATAAACCCGAAAAGTTAAAACATCGATTTTTAAATTTTTTATGGCAAAAAAAAAATCGTGAAAATAGGTGAAATTTTCGTGCTCTAGACCATACGGTCCCCTTATGAAACTTTGAACGCGTTTATCTCGAAACGATGTTTTCAAAGTCGGTGAGCACGATTTCTCAAAGATGGCTCAACCGATCGGTCTGCAATTTTAACACAACTTTCTCAGATATATTCTACTGGGATTGGACGAAGGAGTCAGATTTCCGAAAATTATTTCTATTTTTTTGTGAACCATTGAACGACCAAAATTCGGTTAAAAATTGAAATTTCGTGTTTGAGGAGCCGTCATTTCATCAAAATTGGAAATTCCAACTATTCCGTCGTCCAATCCCAGCATTTATCTGTCCACTAAACAAATCTCTTTGGTTTTTTAATTTCAGCTGATCCAAACGGGAGATTTCATGCTCACCGCAAGACGCCTTTTTTTAGAGGACCTACAGGAGATCAATCACAGGAGCTATCTGAAGCAATATTTTGTTAAATAAAAAATTGCGATAAAGAGTTAAAAGATGACACTCCATTTGCTTCCTTATGCTTTTCCTCGTCAAATGAAATCCCTATCCGGAAAAAAATCGTAAAAAAATGAGTTTTTTTGGCCTTCCAACTGTATATAACCCCTTAAACGCGTATTCGGTGAACATTTAATATCTTTGTTGTAAGGTTATAAAGATCGCGGTCAGTTTCAACTTTTGATTAAAGTGACTTTTATTATATTAACAGTAGAAGAGTGATAGTGCAAAAATAAAGTTTAAATCAATAAATAAACTTTTGAACGGTGTCTAAATAAATAATTTTTTTTATTGACCCTAGCCCCAACAATCCATTTTCCGAACGTAAACTCTAGAACGGAGTCGAAAACGGTGCCTCTTCTCTTTTACCATAAAATGTTCCTTGAATGCAATAATAAAATTTATTTAGAAACCATTCTCTTTTTCTTTTTTTTTTATAACTAAGAGAATGGTGTATGATAAACTCGTATTCGGTGAATATTTGATATCTTTGAACAGTCGTGAAGTTATAAAGATCGCGGTCAGTTTCAGTTTTGGTTAAAGTAACTTTTATATACATAAATAGAAGAGTGATAGTGCAAAAATAAAGTGTAATTTAATAAATAAACTTTTGAACAGTACCTTAATAAATAATTTTTTTTATTAACTTTAACCCCAACAATTCATTTTTTCGAACGTAAATTCTAGAACGGAGTCGAAAACAGTGCCTCTTCTCTTGTACCATAAAATGTCTCTTGCATGCAATAATAAAGTTTATTACGAAACCATTCTCTTCATTTTTTATATAACTGAGAGAATGGTGTATGATACCATCCTAGGTTTGAATTATATGTGGTTTTAAACCACCCTAGAGTGCACTTTACACTTGCAACACAAAAAAAATATCTTCGTTCAAAATTATTTCGCATCGCCTGATTAGGGGATGCGAAATAATTTTGAACGAAGATATTTGATTTGAGAAAAAAAAATGTCATAAGTACTTCACCAATTTTTTTTTTATCTATTGCTCATGAGATATAATTCGTAATCAATAAATATTATTAAAAAAAAACTCACGTAGTACTTCGGCCAAAATTATTTTTTCCAATCAAACTTTAGCTCTCGAAATTTTGTAGGTATATTTTTTTGTTTCAAAATCTCGTTTCGTTATGATTACTTATATTTAAAAACTTTCGGTGCATTCTGATGCTATTGGAGTATTTCTTCGGCATCATTTGTTATGGAATATTTTCCGATCCGTTGATCTGTTGGCACGGATGATTTGGTGCAATATTTTTTGAAATTTGTTTTTACAAAGTTAAAAAAAATGTCAAGCTTTTACTTGTTCGTTGTTCTTTTATGCGTCGTATCTTCTCAGAACTACTGTACGTTTTAACGGGGTCATCCCATGTGACAGCTATTTTTTTCGCTTTTTTTGGGAATTTTTTTTTGACGAACCATTAAAACACACTATCTTTGAATTTTTACCACACATTTATTAAGGAGGTTGGATCACGCAATCAGAATAATCAGAATTTGATAAAATTTGGTGATAACATTCTTTGGCTCCAAGTATACAAACACAATTTTTTTCAAAATTTTTTACCACATGGTTATCGAATAATTGAGCGTTGAATCGAAGTTCTTATGCACGAGATGTATAACCGTATATATGTAAACTCTATGCTTATACATGTGAACTTTAGTATTCAATTACTCGAGAACTATGTGGTAGAAAAATCTGAAAAAATTTGTATTGTCATATATATTTTTAAAGAATACATTTACCAAATTTTATTAAATTCTTGTCATTTTGAAATTTTTAATGTTTTTAACATAGTTTAGCTTGGCAACATTGTATCGTCGCGATCCAACCTCCTTAACATTTTTACAGTCCCTCAGAATTTTATCAAACAAAAATAATGAGTTGAATCGACTTTACACCGTTCGGAAGACACTCATGTGTTGGTTGACGGCTACCATGATTCCGGAGGTTTTACTCATCTAAAATCAAAAAATCAAACGGCATTTTAATTTGTGAACCTGAGGCTATCGCTGGAACTAGAATAATGTAAAAATATCGAAAATTGAATTTTTCGCACGGTTTTAAATGTTAAGTTCCGAGTTTCGTCATTTTTTTCGACTTTTAAAACCATGCCAAAAATTCAATTTTCGATATTTTTACTTTGCTCTAGTTCCAGCGATAGTCTCAGATCTAGAAATTAAAATGCCGTTTGATTTTTTGATTTCAGATGAGCAAAACCTCCGGAATCATGGCAGCCGTCAACCAACATATGAGTGTCTTCCGAACGGTGTAAAGTCGATTCAACTCGTTATTTTTGTTTGATAAAATTCTGAGGGACTGTAAAAATGTTAATAAATGTGTGGTAAAAATTCAAAGATATTGTGTTTTAATGGTTCATCAAAAAAAAAATCCAAAAAAGCGAAAAAAAATAGCTGTCACATGGGATGACCCCGTTAAGTAATCTAATAATTTTTTAAGTATTGACGGTTAATTACGAAGATTGAATTCACGTGAACACTTCTTAGATCAATATTTCACATTGCATTTTTAGTCCGAATATATACCAGCTCGAAATTCGATCATGTATCCATTTTTAGCCGAAATCATTACAAAATCGCCTGAGCGAACTCTAAAATTTTGATTCAGGATTCAATTCTTGAGAGAATCACTTTTTGATAAAATATTACCATATTTTGCTGCAATGCCGAAAAAAATCTCAATTCTTTAGCATCACTCATATACATACATAATATAGACATGTTTAATTGGCAGGCTATGAATTTCATACCCGAGCACGCACACAATATTGACATGTTTAATTAACAAGCTATGAATTCCATACAAAAAGTCGACAAATCCTAGCCAAAACAGCATAAATGCTGTGAAAAAAGCTGAGACAAGTACATTTATACCCCCCAAATAGTTGTTCCAGTTAATCCCCCCCACCACCCAGCGCCAAAATACCGATCCCCACAAAAATGTACAAAAACCCGTCTAAATCGTTCATGCAAAGATCTCCGCACAAAAATTCTTTCTGAAAACAATTCATCATAGAAAGTTTTATGGGTAACCGGTCTCATTATCTTATCAAACTAAGTCAAATTGTACAGAGATGATAATTTCATTCTCGTAAATGTTGTGAGTTCACAAAAAGTTGATAAATAAATAGAGATCTACTAAAGGATATATGGCCAAGTACGTGGGATTTTATTATGTTTATAAAATCTCCAATTATGTTCATATGCCATTTCTCTAATTAATGCTTTATTACAATGAATTATTATCCTATGACTTGGAACTACAAGGGCTTTAAAAAAAAATACAGAATTGCATTAGCCTGCATGAGCTTGAACGCTGCCATACTCTCATTTGTAATATTTGTACTATAGTCTTATTGGTAACAAATTGATAACAATTTACTATCGTACGTAGAGCGGATATGCACAGACTACTTGTCCGGCCCGAAAATTTTTCATAAAATTTGTCACATAAGTCAACATTAATCTACCATACATTTTGGTATTATCTAGTAAAGTAAACACAGCTAATTTGGAATCACAATATGCGGATTGTTTTATATCCCAAATTATCCTCCTTCCTTTTAACCAATTGTTATTGATGAATTGATGCACGTGTGGAGCATATCTCACGTTATTACACGGCACGTTTATTCCGGTTTTGTAACATCCGGGGGAAAACTGAAGTTACAGAGCATTTAAACGGTGCTGTACACCCGAAATAAGTAATCTGGTACCATTTACACGCACTTTTACACCGGTTTTTACTACAACAGGTTTTACAAAACGGAATAAGCCTGCCATGTAAGAGCGGTCATCAATTGATTGCATTCCAAGGCGGGTAAGATTCAAATCTGCATCAGGAGATCCGAATGTTCGGAGTGGTTGAAAAATTTACCGTGAACAAAAAAGCATATTTTTCGCTTACTAGACAAACAATTTTCGGGCCGCACAAGTACTCTGTGCGTATCCGCTCTACGTACGATAGTAAACTTTTATCAATTTGATACCAATACATACTACAAATATTACAAATGAGAGTGTGGCAGTGTTCAAGCTCACGGAGGCTAATGCAATTCTGAATTTTTTTTTAAAGCCCTTGTAGTTCCAAGTCATAGGATCAGGGTTGCGAAATTTTTAATGAAAATATTTTCCATTAACCATATAATTTAAATGATTAATGAAAATAATTTCCATTAGCCATTTAAATTAAATGGTTAATGAAAATTATTTCCATTATCTATTTAAATTAAAAGATTAATGGAAATATTTTCCATTAACCATTTAATTTTAATGGTCAAGGGAAATATTTTCTATTAATCATTTAATTTTAATGGTCAATGGAAATATTTTCCATTAACCATTTAATTTTAATGGTCAATGGAAATATTTTCCATTAATCATTTAATTTTAATCGTCAATGGAAATATTTTCCGTTAACCATTTAATTTTAATAGTCAAAGGAAATATTTTCCATTAATCATTTAATTTTAATGGCCAATGGAAATATTTTCCATTAACCATTAAAATGAAATAATAGTAATCGAGGTTTCCTCGGTTACCAGTAGCAGTACCAATTTTGGCTGGGTCAAAATAGCCCTATGGTAGTAACCGAGGTTTTCTCGGTTACAAGTAGCGTGAGAGGTTTTGTTCTGGATCAAAATAACCCAATGGTAATAACCGAGGTTTTCTTGTTTACTAGTAGCGGGAATGGTTTTATTCTCGGTCAAAATGACCCCATGGTAGTAACCGTGGTTGTTTCGGTTACTAGTAGCGGGAGTGGTTTTAGGTTGGATCAAAATGACCCAATAGTAGTAACCGCGGTTTTCCCGGTACTAATGGCAGGAGTGGTTTTATTCTGGGTCAAAAAGACCCAATGGTAGTAATCGAGGTTTTCTCGGTTACTAGTAGCGGGAACGGTTTTTATTCTGGATGAAAATGACCCAAT